>OY992876.1:325815579-325908079 GCA_963921405.1 Cepaea hortensis | reverse complement strand
TGGACGCCGTTATAAAGGCTGGGCGACTATACGAATCAGGTGACGACTATAAATCTTCAGCCTGGACCAGACTGTAAGAACATCCCATCACCAGGGGTGAAGCCAGACAAGAGAGCTGTGCAGAGGGGCACAGAAACTAATCATCCACCACACAACTGATGTCGTGGACAGTTGCACGCTGAGGGGGATGAGAAGGAAGGGATCCGAGCACTTATGGGCTGAATGGGCCGATGTATAGTGAGGATAATCTGATGACTAACTAGCTAGCTAACTAAGTAATTAACTAATCAACTAATTAGACACAGCTGTGCTGGAGCTTTTTCAGGCTCTGATTGGTCTTGAGAATCGTCGTCTTCTTCACTAGATGCTATCGACTCGGACGTTCTTTGCCTCTGTGGAGTTTCTTTTGCTTTTATGGACATTGGTGGCTGTCTCTGCTGCCGAGCATCAAACCTTGGGTTACTGGTTGATTGAGGTTTTCGCTGCCCTCCAAGTGGAGGATGTGCAGCTCTGGTCATCGATGGCTGTCTTTGTAGCCCAGAATTGAACTTCCTGTTACCGGTTGATGATGGTCTTCGTTGCAATGAAGGTGGAGGCTGTGCAGCTCTGGTCATCGATGGCTGTCTTTGCAGCCCAGAATCGAATCTTCTAGCGCTGATTGCTGAAGGTCTACGCTGAATTTCAGGTGGAGGTTGTGCAGCTCTGGTAGTCGATGGCTGTCTTTGCAGCCCAGAATCGAATCTTCTAGCGCTGATTGCTGAAGGTCTACGCTGAATTTCAGGTGGAGGTTGTGCAGCTCTGGTAGTCGATGGCCGTCTTTGCAGCCCAGAATCGAATCTTCTAGCACTGGTTGTTGATTGTCTACGTTGAATTTCAGGTGGAGGTTGTTCAGCTCTGGTCATCGGTGGCTCTCTTTGTTGCCCAGAAATAGACCTCCTATCAGTGGATGATGATGGTCTACGCTGTGTCTCAGGCGGAGGCTGTGCAGCTCTGGTCATCGGTGGCTGTCTTTGCTGCCAATAATCGACTCGCTGACCTTGCTTTTCATCCTTGGACATCACTGGAACTCTCTGGTTCTCAGAATCGTTTTTCCTGTCACTGAACTTCAACGATGTTTGTTGTCTTTCCGAACCCAGCTGGGCAACTTTGGTCGTTGAATCAACCGCTGAACTAGGTCTCCTCTTTTCGTTCTCTTTACTTCTTGGCTTCTCAGAACTGATGGATACACGTTTGCCAGGTTTTTGCTCTTCAAGGCTGGTCACTGAATATGTTCTGTGGGAAGCCAAGCTTCCATGTATAGAGACTCGTCGTTTATCTTTACCATCTGCACTCTGTCCAGACAATTTTCTGTTAGTCTTCACGCTTGGCTGTCCGCCACCTTTAGTTTGTTTGCGAGTTCCGGCGGTTCCTTCACCTTCCAAGGCTTCTCGTTTCTTTCGCCAACATATCAGGATGAGCAGCGCGATCAAGAGAGCGACTATCAGTAGCAGCAGCAGTATCTGCACCTCTTGGTACGACATCGGGATGTTTGGTTCTGTCAAACACGAAGCAAGCAATTCTCTCAGACACAAGGTAAATCTCTCAGACACGACACATAGCTATTCACTCAGAAACAAGGTCAGTCTCTCTAACAAAAGGTAAGTCTCTCAGACACAAATTAACTCTCTTAGACACAAGTTAACTCTCTCAGACACAACGCACGCCTCTCAAACACAAGGTCATCTCTCATACACAAGGCAAGCCTCTCAGACACAAGTTAACTCTCTCAGACATAAGGTAAGTCTCTCAGACACAAGTTAAATCTCTCAGACCCAAGTTAAATTTCTCAGACACAAGGTCAGTCTCTCAGACAAAAGATAAATCTCTTAGACCCAAGGTAAGTCTCTCAGACAAAAGGTCATCTTTCAGCACTAGGTCATCTCTCAGACACAAGGTCATTTCTCAAACACAAGATCATCTCTCAGACACAACGCAAATCTCTTAGACACAAGGTAAATCTCTCAGATACAAGGTATATGTCTAAGATACAAGGTCAGTCTCTCAGACGCAAGGTCAGTCTCACAGACACAAGGTAAGCCTCTTAAACACTAGGTCAGTATTTCATACACCAGGTAAGTCACACTGACGCAAGGTTAGTCTCTCAAACACTATGTCATTATTTCAAACACCATGTAAGCCTCTCAAACACTAAGTCAGTATTTCAGACACAAGGTTAGTCTTTCATAGAGGTAAGTCTCACAGCAGACACAAGGTCAGTCTCTCAGAAACAAGGTCTCCACTCAGACACAATGTCATCTCTCAGACACAAGGTACATCTCCTAGATATAAGCTAAGTCTCTCAGACACAAGGTAAACTTCTCAGACACAAGGTCAGTGTCTCAGATACAAGGTAAGTCTCAGACAAAAGGTCATCTTTCAGACACAAGGTCATCTCTCAGGCACAAGGCCATCTCTCAGAAACTAGGTCATCTCTCAGACACAAGGTCATCTCTCAGGCACAAGGCCATCTCTCAGAAACTAGGTCATCTCTCAGGCACAAGGTCATCTCTCAGGCACAAGCATTCGTAAACATAAACTAAGTTAGTAAAGGCCCATGTAAAAGTCTCACCCCGCCTTGGGCATTTGGTAATTTACCAACATTTGTATAGGCGAGTGATATGATCACTATAACGCAGGCCGCCTTGTCTTCCAAAGACATTAGCTGGTACCTATTTTAGGCTGGGTCGACCTAGGAGCTCAGGTCCATTTTAAAAGTTGGAATTTTCCCCGAGGGGGGTGGACACCGCGACTGCCGCACCGGGAGGCGGGCGCGTCCGTACATGTATCAATTCATACATCCACGTCCTGAATAATATCTGTGGGCACAGCCGGGGCTTAGGAGATAGTGACACTGCGTTTCACAATTCCCCCAACATACGGAGTTGACGGTTTGATATCAGCCGCGGGAGATTTGAAGCAACCGGCATTGCATATATTTAAATGATCAAAAGTTCTGCCGTTAAGAAAGCAATGGCAAACTACTGAAGTCAATCAATCAGGTGCTGTCTCCACAATGCAGGTTGGCTGCAATGGATCTCCAACACTCTCTCTCGCCCTGAGTGTACATTCTGTCAGGTTGATTGATGTTCGTCCATCACTTGATGTTATCTTGTATCGTTGTCTACCTCTTGCTACCTGGCTTTCACACAGTATTGTAACTCCAGTATGGTTTTTACAACAGTATCATGTCTTTTAACGTAGCCGAAATATTTCACTTGCCTCCTCTTTATTTCCTTCATCAACTCTCTCTTCATTCCCAGTTTTTCTAGAAACTCTGCATTTGATTGTTTTTGTTTCCATGAAATACGACATATTCGTCTGTATATCCACACCTCCAGGGCCTCTATACGACTTTCTAGTTGCTTGTTCATTGTCCAGGCTTCCGTGCCATACAGTAGCGATGAATATATAAGTACCATTTGACAATTCTCATTTTAATGTGTTGTTAATCTCTCTAGATGATACTACTGATTTCATGCCGTTGAAAACATGTTTGGCCATTCCAATTCTCTTTTTGATTTCTATTTCACTTCTGCCATCATCTGCTATTATATGTCCAAGATAGGAGAAACTAGTTACTTGTCCTAGTATCTTCAGGTTTACTGTGATATTGATTGGTGACCTTTCCTATTCACTGCTAATTATCACAGGTTTTGTTTTTTTGGATGTTAATATCTAAACCGCATTTTGCACTGTGCCTGTTTACTTGTTCCACTAGGTCAGTGGTTCTCAACCTTTTTTGGCCCGTGCCCCCCTTCACCATATTTTCAGAACGTCATTCCCCCCCCCCTTCCTATCAAAAATTTGGCCCGTGCCCCCCTTCACCGTATTTTCAGAACGTCATCCCCCCCCCCCTTTCATATTTTCTATCTAAAATCCCCCACCCCTACACAGTATACGTAAAAATGGAAGGTACATTTAATAGCATATACTAAAACAAGTCTAGACATCCACATAAAACATGATTTGTGGGTCTTCTTACTTTATAAAATGAATTTTAGAAGGATGAGATGTACATAACTGTAAAGTATGAAGGGAAAAACAATATCAAGTAATCGGTTCTTGTATTAACGCGATCTTGAAATGGTCTTCATTCCCCCTCCCCCCTTCCCCTGGAAACCCTAAAATTCCCCCCTGGGGGGGGAGGGGGGAATTCCCCATCGGTTGAGAACCACTGCACTAGGTCTTGTAACTCTTGCTCGCTTTCTGCTAGTAACATGGTATCGCCAGCATACCTAAGATTGTTTATGATTCATTCATTGATGTTAAGTCCAGGCAGTTCAACTTGTTTAAAAATTCTTTCTGTGTATAGGTTGAAGAGGCTTGGGGACAGTTCACATCCCTGCCGTACTCCTCTTTTTATCTCTATAGGCGACGGATAGTTATTTCCGCATCTAATAGACGCTACTTGTTCCCAGTACACGTGATTAATAAGTCTGATATCCTTTCCGTCTACTTCAATATCTTGAAGGCATGTAATTAGTCGTTCATGTTATACTCTATCAACAGCTTTCTTGTAGTCTATAAAGCAAACATATATACTGTTTTGAACTTCTATATATTTTTTTTTCAATTAACATCATGAAACAGATAATTGCTTCTCTGGTTCCGCTGTTTTTGCGGAACCCAAATTCTTCTTCAGCTACTTCCTCATCTATTTTATGTTGAATTATTTCTTGTATAACCTTGAGTAGTATCTTAGTTATGTGGCTCATTAAGCTAAGAGTTCTGTAATTCTCACAATCAACAGCTCTTGGCTTCTTCGGTAGTGTGATGAAAATGGATGTTTTCAATTCCTTGGGGATGTATCCAGTATTATATATATCATTACATAATTCTGTGATAGTATCAATGCCAAAGCTGAATAAGGATTTTATTATCTCTGTTGTTTTCTTGTCAGGACCTGCAGCCTTTCCTTCTTTCATATTTTTAATAGCCTTCTCTACTTCAGCCTTTAATATGTTTGGTCCATCTTGAGTATTATACAATGTTGGTTTATTGACCCTGTTATCCCAGAATAAATCTTCTGTGTACTCTGTCCATCGTTGTGTTATGTCAGTATTATCGATTATAACTTCTCAAGTTTTTCCTCTGATACAACCGTTTCCTGTTATATTAATTGTCTTCTTTGTAAATCTTTTTATATGTTCATGTAATTCTTTATAGAGTTGTGTTTTATTTTCAGATCCTCTATTTCTTTGCGTTTTTTCTGCAATCACTCTTTTGTGACAACTCTGCACATGTGATGTAGTTCTATATCTATATACTGGCACCTTGCCGTCTTGACAGACGATAGTTTGTGCTTTAAAAAGGCATAATAACTTTTACCTATGGCTTTAGCGAATGTGACTGATAAGGCCAATTCGCGCTGTAAATGTCCGTTCACAGTAGGCTCACGTGGTCATTTTCACCATCATGCACCATCTCCCGTCTCACATGCTCGGTGTGTGACTTATCTGCAATAAGTTTCTCCTTTGTCTTTATTCCATTTCTGATGTTTGCCCTCTATGCAACACGTTCAGCGGCGACTTGCTCCCAATGTGCATTATCAATGCCTGTATCAATCATGTCCCGCTTACACACATCTTTGTATCCTAGTAGAGGCCGACCCTGAGATCTCTTACCCATCTGTAATTCACCAAAAAAAGATGTCCTTTGGTATTCTACCATCATCCATCCTCCTAAGATGTCCTAACCATCTAAGTCTACGAAGACTGAGCATGGAATAAACCGTCACACAACCTGATCTTTCCAATACTTCAGTATTTGTGATTTTGTCTTGCCACTTAATACCAAGAATTCTTTGCAGACACCGCATATGAAAGCTGTTTAAACGTTTGTTTTGGTGTGAGTAAGTTGTCCAGGTTTCACTGCCATAAAGAAGAGTACTAAGGACACAGGCTTGATAAACAAGGACTTTTGTTTTGGCAGTAAGCTTCCTGTTCTCCCAGACTCTTTTTCTTAACCTGTTCATTGTTGTTGCTGCCTTACCAATCCGGATGTTGATTTCCTGATCTAGGGATAATTTGCTAATTACCACTGATCCTAGATATGTAAAATGGTCTACCACAGTGGTTCTCAACCGGTGGGGAATTCCCCATCCCGGGGGGGGGAATTTTAGGGTTTCCAGGGTGGGGGGGGGGGGGATGAAGACCATTTCAAGATCACGTTAATACAAGAACCGATTACTTGATATTGTTTTTCCCTGTATACTTTACAGTTATGCACGTCTCATTCTTCTAAAATTCATTATATAAAGTAAGTAGACCCACAAATCATGTTTTATATGGATGTCTAGACTTGTTTTAGTGTATGCTATTAAATTTACCTTTCATTTTTACGTAAACTGTGTAGGGGTGGAGGGATTTTTAGATAGTAAATATGAAAGGGGGAAATGACGTTCTGAAAATACGGCGAAGGGGGGCACGGGCCAAATGTTTTATAGGAAAGGGGGGGGGGGGGGGTAACGTTCTAAAAATGGTGAAGGGGGGCACGGGCCAAAAAAGGTTGAGAACCACTGGTCTATAAATCTCCAGTTCGGTGTCGTCAATAAAGATTGATGGTACCCCATGTACAGCTTGTGACATAATCTGTGTAATCTTTTTGCTAATTGTTAAACCAAATTCAGAACAAGCATTGGAGAAGGCAGATAGTAGACATTGCAATTCTTCCTCAGAGTGGGTCGTAACTGCAGCATCATCTGCAAAAAGCAACTCTCTGATCAGTACCCTCCTTATTTTGTTCTTGGCCTTCAATCTCTGTGCATTGTAGAGGCCGCTATCTGAGCATGAGTGAATGTATATACCACCATCCTGATCACAAAAGGCATATTTCAGTAGAAGTGAAAAGTATATTCCAAAGAGTTTGGGATCTAGTACACAACCTTGCTTAACCCCACTCTTGATTTCACACTATTCTGAAGTTGTACCATCAAACTTGATTATACCCTTCATGCCTGTGTGGAACAATTCCACAATAGACAGAAGAGTTGGTGGGCAGCCAATCTTCTTTAGTGCCTTGAACAAACCCTCACGACTGACCAAATCAAATGCCTTTGTGAGGTCGATGAAGGCAATAAACAGTGGCTGATTCTGTTCACGGCATTTTTCTTGCATTTGTCTCAATGAGAATATCATATCAATGGTAGACCGGTTCTGTCGAAATCCACACTGTGATTCGGGGAAGACTTGATCTCCTGGGACTTGAAGTCTGCGCAGAACAATTCTGGCAAATACTTTTCCAACAATACACAGACGTGAGATACCCCTATAATTGTTGCAGTTGCTCTGATCGCCCTTGTTGTTGTACAGTGTTATGATGCTTGAATCTTTGAAATCCTGTGGGACTTGTCCTTCTTGCCAGCATAGCTCTATTAGCTGGTGGATCTTTAGAGTGAGTGTGTCTTGCCCACTCCTGATAACCTCTATTGGAATCCCACCCTTACCTGGAACCTTGCCAGATGCAAGTTCATTTATAGCACACTTAACTTCTGTTATGGTGGGAAGTGTGTCCAGATGGTCAAGAGTTGGTAGAGCCTCTATGGCGTTGAGGGCATCATCCGCTAGATTGGTCTCACTTGAGTGAAGCTCCAAGTAGTGTTCTACCCATCTGTCCATCTGCTGTTTCTTATCAGTTATGATTTCTCCAGTCAAGGTTTTCAATGGTGCACTTCTTTTGATCACTGGACCACAGGCTTTCTTTATTCCTTCATACATGCTTCTTATGTTTCCCTTATCACTTGCGATTTGAAAGGACTCACATAACTTGATCCAATAATCATTTGCACATTGCCTGGCAGCCTTTTGCACATCCTTCCTAACTTGCCTTAGCTCACTCAGAGTGTTACGCGTTGGTCTTTCCTTGTTTCTTAAGAGAGCTATCTTCTTCTTATCAATCAAGGGCTGCAGAGTCTGGCTGTTTGCCGCAAGCCAGTCCTGCCTCTTATGATCCACAGTGCCGTAAACTCCTACAGCAGTTTTATAAAGAGTTTCCTTAAGTTGAACCCACTTTTCATTTACTGTACAATTTTATGGTGTATAAGTGAAAGCTTCTTCAATTTTTTTTCAGGATCATGAGTGTTAATAATATTAATCCTGGGGCTAGATTTGTGTTTAACTATGTAGATTCTCTTTGGTCTCAGTCTAACCCTTGCAACAACCAAAGAATAATCCGTATCACAGTCAGCACTGCTGTAACTTCGAGTCAATGATATATGGTTCAGATTTTGTCTCCGTGTGATGATGAAGTCCAGCTGGTGCCAATGGCCGGATCTTGGATGTTTTCATGTGACCTTATGCATCTCTTTTGATTTAAAAAAATGAGTTTGTAATACATAGGTCATTTCTGGTGCAATGCTCCAGCTGCCTTTGCCCATTTTAATGCATGCCACCAATGTTGTATTTTCCAAGGCACACAGGCCATGAACTCGAGTCCTTGCCCACAAGAGCATTGAAATCACCAAGCATATAAATGTAGTTAGATTTTGGAACTGCCTTGATCACGGAGTCTAACTCCTCATAGAACGAATCCTTCACATCATCAGATGAATCGAGTGTCGGTGCATATGCAGTAATAATTGTGGCAAAACCACAAGAGGTTGCCAAGCGCAGGGATAATAGTCTTTCATTTCCTCCTGCTGGAATTTCAATCATTCCCAGTAGCGAATTCTTCACGGCAAAGCCCACACAGTGTTACCTTTTTTCTGCCTGCCCTTTACCCTTCCAAAAAAAGTGTAATTGTTTTCCCTGAGTGACCCTTCCTCAGCGAGGTGAGTCTCCTGCAGGCCAGCCATATCAATGTTAAGACGATTGAGTTCGGCATCAATCACAGCCGTTTTTCTCAAATCGTCAATATTGGTCAATTCAGTGGAAAATCCTGGCCACATGGTTCTCACGTTCCAGGTTGCAAGCCGTAGCTTGAGGTTTCTATTTTTCTTTCTATTTGTACTTGGTGCATTGGTTTTACAGCCTGCGATTCAGATTTTGTCCTAGCCCCAAGTACCCATTGAAGCAGGCAGGCTGTGGCGGATCAGCACCCAAATGGCTGGGGGCTGCCCAGCTGAGACGGGCGGTAGCTGATCAGTGACACCTGTAGGTGTCTCCCACCGTCAGAGGCAACTCGTGGCGCCCAATGTCTACGCCAATTGACAGGGACTTATAACCCATAACAGTTGCCTCTCGCTTTGATTCCGAGACCAGTTAAGACCAGGGATGCAGTTATTGCCTCTCCATAGAACAAAGCCTGGGCTAGAATATAGAGAACATGTGTTGCCCATGCAGCATGATCCCTCTCTCGGCCTGCCTAGTTCACTCCATAGGAAAGGTAACACCTCTACATCTGGAAAAAGACAAGCTGCAGAAGCTGCCGGATCAGCAAAGCAAAGCTCTAACTGTCCGCCTGTCGGAGCTTCGATCCTAGACCGGCCGCCAACCAAGGCTAAAAGCCTGGTCTGCCCTGCCATGACATTTTGTCTTTAGATTGCATTTCCTCGCACCAGGGTAAGGCTTGTACCCTCCCAATTGCGCTCTTCCGCCCGAAGCCGTTGGCACAATGTGGGGTGTCGGGTTTGGTAAGCGCCGCCCGACGTTCGGCGCTAACAGAAAGCAGGTAGTACCCTCTACTGTCATACGGTAGCTCAGTCATATCTGACTAAGACCTGACACCAATTTCTATATCTATTAATATATATTCTGGAGTGTTCTTTGTTTTCTTTCTTTGAGATATTTTGCTCAAGATTCCATTGGTTATCCATAATTTTTTTTTTTTAATTTTTTTATTTATCTTCACAGGTAATGTGGTATTTGCAATCTGTATACTGGTTTTTGCCGGCTTCCTGGCCTAGAGGTTAGCAACTTTTCTCCGTAATCTCGTATACTCTCGTAAGTAACGTGACGACGGTGAGAATCAGCAGTGGTTCGAATCGCGTCGGTAACTTTCGGGGTATGTGAGCAGGCCGCTCAGAAAGCAATGGCAAACTACTGAGCGTTATCTTGCCAAGAAATCAACAATCAGCTGAAAGATACTGATGTTGACAGCGATGTCCTGTAAAGGATATGCAAAACATTTTTTATGCTGGTTTTTACACATTCCCATTTTGTATTAATTTTATCCTCAGTATTTACATGTCTAT
This sequence comes from Cepaea hortensis, assembly GCA_963921405.1. Classification (NCBI taxonomy): domain Eukaryota; kingdom Metazoa; phylum Mollusca; class Gastropoda; order Stylommatophora; family Helicidae; genus Cepaea; species Cepaea hortensis. The sequence goes on along the minus strand of OY992876.1, from coordinate 325,897,911 downwards.
TTTGTTCAATACTTTCAACGATTAGCCCACATATCTGTTTTTTTTTTTTTTACTTCAACCAGGTATAGTTGACTTATTTCTGGTTGTTTCAATTCCGATATATCTAATTGGGGTGTCTTCGATGTCCTTATTCCTGGGTTTTTAAGTTTTATTTGAAATTTTAAAATTACAGGAGTGTGGTCAGAGTTGATATCAGCACCAGGTTATGTTTTGGCATTTTTAACGTTGTTTTAAATCTATTTCTAATCATAATGTAGTCAATGTCAGTAGTGAATTTGGTTTCTTGTTCTATCTCCAGGACTGTTCCATGTATACAGTTTCCTAGAGTTAAGTTGGAAAAATGTGTTACAAATAATAAGATTGTTTTCTTCATTAAACTGTACCAGCCAGTCTCCTCAGTCGTTTCTGTTTCCCATACCATATTGCTTTACTATCTGCTTATATTTAGTTTTTACAACTTTTGCGTTCATGTCTCCCTTTACAATTAGGACTTCTGATGATTTTACAGCTTTCAGTGTTTGTTGTAGGTCTTCATAATATTCTTCTTGCTGTTCATCACTATAATCAGTTGTTGGAGCATACGTCTGAAGAATTACTTTGCCGAACGGTCTTGTCTTAACTTTCAGACGTATTATTCTATATATCATCCATCCATCCATCATGTGCCATGCCGGTAAGCGTGGGCGGTCATGTTCTGCCATCTCACTCGATCAACAGAGTCGTGGATCAGTTCCGTGTTTCTGTCTCGACCATGCCACAAGGCCAAGCCATCCAGATACTTGTTTCTAGGTCTTCCCCTTGGTCTGTTCCCCTCGATCTTACCAGTTGTCACCAAGTTCTCCAAATCATTTCTTCTCATAACATGCCCAAAAAATTGTGACTGTCTACGTCTAATGTCTCTGATCAGTTTACGATCTTCATTTGTTTCTTGAAGGACTTGTTCATTGGTCTTTCTGGCTGTCCATGGTATTCTTTGCATTTTCCTCAGAAACCACATTTCTACAGCCATCAGATGTTTTTCAGCCTGGCTGCTCATTGTCCAAGCTTCACATCCATATAAAAGTACAGGTTCTATGTAGCATCTCAACACTCTTTTTCTCGTTTCAATTGACATCTTTTTATTGGTCAGTATGTTTTTCATCTTGCTAAAGGCTCTATAAATCATACTCTATCTCTAATATCTCTATAGATCTCTATATATCTATGTAAATCTCTATATATCATACTGAAGTATAATTGCCTAGAAAATCCCAAACGGCCAATAAATCATGGGGTTACCGGCAACATTCTGTAAAAGACACGCATACAGTAGCTGTTATCTATGTACGACTGCAAGCTGAAGATGCGATAACGATGAAACAATGTCATTAAGTGGACGAGACACGGACCCGGCTGATGAAGTGGACGCCGTCAGAAAGGCTGGACGACTACACGAATCATGTGACGACTGTGAATCTGCAGCCTTGACCACACTGTAAGAACATCCCATCTCCAGGGGTGAAGCCAGACAAGAGAGCTGCGCAGAGGGACACAGAAAACTAATCGTCGTAGACCGCGACATGCTGAGGGAGATGCTGAGGAGGGAATCCGACCACTTATGGGCTGAATGGGCGGATGAGCAGTGAGGGTAATCTGACAACTAACCAGTTAGCTAACTAACTAATTAACTAATCAAATAATTAGACACTGCAGGTATGAAGCATTTTCCTCCTGTGCTGTGTCTTTTAAATTGTCGTCTTCTTCACTAGATGCTGGAGATCTAGGCAATGGTGGCTGTATTTGCTGCGAAGCATCAAACCTGCTGTCAACGGATGTTGATGGTCTTCGCTGCCCAGAATTGAACCTCCTGTCACTGGATAATGATGGTCTTCGCTGCCTTTCAGGTAGAGGCTGTGCAGCTCTGGTCATCGGTGTCTGTCTTTGCTGCCCAGAGTTGAACCTCCTGTCACTGGATGCTGATGGTCTTCGCTGACCTACAGGTGTTGGCTGTGCAGCTCTTGTCATCGGTGACTGTCTTTTCTGCCCAGAAAGAAACCTCCTGTAACTAGGTGATGATGGTCTTCGCTGATTCTCAGGTGGAGGCTGTGAAGCTCTGGTCATCGGTGGCTGTCTCTGTTGCCCAGAATCCAATCTACTATCACTGGACTTTGAAGGTCTTCGCTGTATGTGAGGACTGGGCTGTGCCTCATGTGACGTCTTTCTCTGTCTCTCCGGGCTTTGTTTTGCATCCATGTACATCCCCGGAGATCTCTGATTCTAGGAATCGTATTTTCTATCACTGAACTTCGAAGATGTTTGGTGTCTCTCAGAACCCGGCTGGGCAACTTTGGTTGTTGAATCCACCTCTGAACTAGGCCTCCTCTTTTCGTGCATTCCACGAGCGGGATGTCTAGATTCAGTTTCTATACGCTCTTTATTTCTTGTCATCTGAGAACTGAGGGATGCCCGTCTGCCGGGTTGACGCTCTTCAAAGCTGGTCACTGAATGTGTTCTGTGTGAAGACAAGCTTTCATGTCTAGAACCTCGTTGACTTCCTTGACTATCTGCACGCTGTCCAGACGATCTTCGGTTAGTCTTCACTCTTGGCTTTTGGCCACTTTTAGTCCGTTTGCTACCTCCAGCAGTACCTTCAGCCTCTGCGGCTTCGCGTTTCCTTCGCGAACACACCAGGAAAAGCAGCGCGATCAAGAGAGCCACTATCAGGAGCAGAAGCAGTATCTCCACCTCGTGGTACGACATCGGGATGTCTGATTCTGTCAAACACGAAGCAGTTCTCTCAGACACAAGGTATGTCTCTCAGACACAAAGTCAGTATCTCAGACATATAAGGTCATCTCTCAGGCAGAAAGCAAGTCTCTCAAACACAAGGCAAGTCTCTCATACACAAGACATGTCTCTCAGATAAAAGACAAGTCTCTCAGACACAAGGTCATCACTCAGGTAATAAAGGTCATCACTCAGATAACAAGGTAAGTCTCTCAGACACAAAGTAAATATCTTAGGCACAAGGTTCATCTCTCAGACACAAGGTAAATTTCTCAGCCACAATGTCACCTCTCAGACACAAGGTAAATCTCTCAGACACAAGGTAAATCTCTCAGACACAAGGTAAATCTCTCAGACACAATGTCATCACTCAGACATACGGTAAATCTATCAGACACAATGTCATCTCTCAGACACAAGGTAAATCTCTCAGACACAAGGTAAATCTCTCAGACACAAGGTAAATCTCTCAGACACAATGTCATCACTCAGACATACGGTAAATCTATCAGACACAATGTCATCACTCAGACATACGGTAAATCTATCAGCCACAATGTCATCACTCAGACATACGGTAAATCTCTCAGACACAAGGTAAATCTCTCAGACACAAGGTAAATCTCTCAGACACAAGGTAAATCTCTCAGACACAAGGTAAATCTCTCAGACACAATGTCATCACTCAGACATACGGTAAATCTATCAGACACAATGTCATCACTCAGACATACGGTAAATCTATCAGCCACAATGTCATCACTCAGACATACGGTAAATCTATCAGCCACAATGTCATCACTCAGACATACGGTAAATCTATCAGACACAATGTCATCACTCAGACATACGGTAAATCTATCAGCCACAATGTCATCACTCAGACATACGGTAAATCTATCAGACACAATGTCATCACTCAGACATACGGTAAATCTATCAGCCACAATGTCATCACTCAGACATACGGTAAATCTATCAGACACAATGTCATCACTCAGACATACGGTAAATCTCTCAGCCACAATGTCATCTCTCAGACACAAGGTAAATCTCTCAGACACAAGGTAAATCTCTCAGACACAATGTCATCACTCAGACATACGGTAAATCTCTCAGACACAATGTCATCTCTCAGACACAAGGTAAATCTCTCAGACACAAGGTAAATCTCTCAGACACAAGGTAAATCTCTCAGACACAATGTCATCACTCAGACATACGGTAAATCTATCAGATACAATGTCATCACTCAGACATACGGTAAATCTCTCAGACACAATGTCATCACTAAGACATACGGTAAATCTCTCAGACACAATGTCATCACTCAGACATACGGTAAATCTCTCAGCCACAATGTCATCACTCAGACATACGGTAAATCTCTCAGACACAATGTCATCACTCAGACATACGGTAAATCTATCAGACACAATGTCATCACTCAGACATACGGTAAATCTCTCAGCCACAATGTCATCTCTCAGACACAAAGTAAATCTCTCAGACACAATGTCATCACTCAGACATACGGTAAATCTATCAGACACAATGTCATCTCTCAGACACAAGGTAAATCTCTCAGACACAAGGTAAATCTCTCAGACACAAAGTAAATCTCTCAGACACAATGTCATCACTCAGACATACGGTAAATCTATCAGACACAATGTCATCACTCAGACATACGGTAAATCTATCAGACACAATGTCATCACTCAGACATACGGTAAATCTATCAGACACAATGTCATCACTCAGACATACGGTAAATCTATCAGCCACAATGTCATCACTCAGACATACGGTAAATCTCTCAGACACAATGTCATCACTCAGACATACGGTAAATCTATCAGACACAATGTCATCTCTCAGACACAAGGTAAATCTCTCAGACACAAGGTAAATCTCTCAGACACAAGGTAAATCTCTCAGACACAATGTCATCACTCAGACATACGGTAAATCTATCAGACACAATGTCATCTCTCAGACACAAGGTAAATCTCTCAGGCACAAGGTAAATCTCTCAGACACAAGGTAAATCTCTCAGACACAATGTCATCATTCAGACATACGGTAAATCTATCAGACACAATGTCATCACTCAGACATACGGTAAATCTATCAGCCACAATGTCATCACTCAGACATACGGTAAATCTATCAGACACAATGTCATCACTCAGACATACGGTAAATCTATCAGACACAATGTCATCACTCAGACATACGGTAAATCTATCAGCCACAATGTCATCACTCAGACATACGGTAAATCTATAGGCACAATGTCATCACTCAGACATACGGTAAATCTATCAGCCACAATGTCATCACTCAGACATACGGTAAATCTATCAGACACAATGTCATCACTCAGACATACGGTAAATCTCTCAGCCACAATGTCATCACTCAGACATACGGTAAATCTATCAGCCACAATGTCATCACTCAGACATACGGTAAATCTATCAGACACAATGTCATCACTCAGACATACGGTAAATCTATCAGCCACAATGTCATCAGTGAGACATACGGTAAATCTATCAGCCACAATGTCATCACTCAGACATACGGTAAATCTATCAGACACAATGTCATCACTCAGACATACGGTAAATCTCTCAGACATAAGGTCATCACTCAGACACAAGGTAAATCTATCAGACATAAGGTCATCACTCAGACATACGGTAAATCTCTCAGCCACAATGTCATCACTCAGACATACGGTAAATCTATCAGCCACAATGTCATCACTCAGACATACGGTAAATCTCTCAGCCACAATGTCATCACTCAGACATACGGTAAATCTATCAGACACAAGGTAAATCTCTCAGACACAAGGTAAATCTCTCAGACACAATGTCATCACTAAGACATACGGTAAATCTATCAGACACAATGTCATCTCTCAGACACAAGGTAAATCTCTCAGACACAAAGTAAATCTCTCAGACACAAGGTAAATCTCTCAGACACAATGTCATCACTCAGACATACGGTAAATCTCTCAGACATAAGGTCATCACTCAGACATACGGTAAATCTATCAGACACAATGTCATCACTCAGACATACGGTAAATCTATCAGCCACAATGTCATCACTCAGACATACGGTAAATCTATCAGACACAATGTCATCACTCAGACATACGGTAAATCTCTCAGCCACAATGTCATCACTCAGACATACGGTAAATCTATCAGACACAATGTCATCACTCAGACATACGGTAAATCTATCAGCCACAATGTCATCACTCAGACATACGGTAAATCTATCAGCCACAATGTCATCACTCAGACATACGGTAAATCTCTCAGACATAAGGTCATCACTCAGACATACGGTAAATCTATCAGACATAAGGTCATCACTCAGACATACGGTAAATCTCTCAGCCACAATGTCATCACTCAGACATACGGCAAATCTATCAGCCACAATGTCATCACTCAGACATACGGTAAATCTCTCAGCCACAATGTCATCACTCAGACATACGGTAAATCTATCAGACACAAGGTAAATCTCTCAGACACAAGGTAAATCTCTCAGACACAATTTCATCACTCAGACATACGGTAAATCTATCAGACACATTGTCATCTCTCAGACACAAGGTAAATCTCTCAGACACAAGGTAAATCTCTCAGACACAAGGTAAATCTCTCAGACACAATGTCATCACTCAGACATACGGTAAATCTATCAGCCACAATGTCATCACTCAGACATACGGTAAATCTATCAGACACAATGTCATCACTCAGACATACGGTAAATCTATCAGACACAATGTCATCACTCAGACATACGGTAAATCTCTCAGATACAAGGTAAATCTCTCAGCCACAATGTCATCACTCAGACATACGGTAAATCTATCAGACACAATGTCATCACTCAGACATACGGTAAATCTCTCAGCCACAATGTCATCACTCAGACATACGGTAAATCTATCAGCCACAATGTCATCACTCAGACATACGGTAAATCTATCAGCCACAATGTCATCACTCAGACATACGGTAAATCTCTCAGCCACAATGTCATCACTCAGACACAAGGTAAATCTCTCAGACATAAGGTAAGTCTCTCAAACACAAGGTCATCTATGGGGCACAAATTAAGTTCCTCCGAAACAAGATAAGTTTATCAGACACAAAGTCATTCGCTCAGACACAAAGTCAATCTCTCAGACATAAGGTCATCTTTCAGACACAAGGTCAGTCTCTCGAACTCAAGGCAAGTGTTTTAGAGACAAGGTAAGTCTCTCAAACTCAAATTCATCTCTCAGACACACAGTCATGCTTTCAAACACAAGACAAGTGTCTCTAAGACAAGGTAACTCTCTCAGACATAATGTCATATCTCAGACAGAAAGTAATCTCTCAAGCACAAGGTGTGTCTCTCAGTCACAAGGTCGTCTTTGAGACACAAGGTCGGTTTCACAGACACAAGGTAAGCTTCTCAAACGCAAGGTCATCTCTCAAACACAAGGTAATCTCACATACAAAGTCATCTCCTATACACAAGCTTATCTCTCAAACACAAGGTCATCTCTCAAACACAAGATCACTCTTAGACATAAGGTCATCTCTCATACTCAAGGTCATCTCTCAGATATATATATTAGTAAATATAAACTAAGTAAGTAAAGTGCCCATTCATACGTCTCAACGCGCATAGGGTATATACTGCAGAAGCTATACTGTTTTCTCTGTACAATGAAAATATTTTCAGAAATATAGAAGATATGAAAGGAATCATCACTGGGGGACGTATCATCAATAACAGTGGATATGCGGATGATACAATCTTGATTGCAGACAATAAGAAGGATCTGCAACATGTGGTAGATGCGGTTGTTGCACACAGTGAACAATTAGGGTTAGAGTTAAATTGTACGAAGACACCGATTATGGTCGTCACTAGGAAGAAAGAAAAACCACAATGTAATATACAGATAAATGGGAATATTCTTAAACAAGTGAGTGAATCGGTACAATTATCTCGGAATAGTCATAACATCTGATGTGAGATGCCTTGAAGAGATTAGGATAAGAATCGCCGTGGCGAAGGTAGTCTTTTGCAAGATGGAATGCATACTGACTAATAACTGATAAAAATACTGACTGCAACGAGAAAAAGAATGTTGAGGTGCTACATAGAACTTGCGCTTGTATATGGATGTGAACCTTGGACATTAAGCAAACATGTTGTAAAACATCTGATGGCTAAGGAAATGTGGTTTCTGGGGAAAATGCAAAAAATGCCATGGACAGACAGAAAAACTAATGAACAAGCCCCACATGAAACAAATGAAGATCTAAAGTGATTAGAGAAATTAGACGCAGACAGTCACCATTTTTTTTGTCACGTTATGAGAATAAATAAAATGGAGAACTTGGTGACAACTGGCAAGATCGAGGAGAAGAGACCAAGGGGAAGGCAGATAAGTAAACACCTGGATGGCCAGGCCACGTGGGATGGTCGAAACAAGAACACTGAGCTGATCCACGACTTTGGGGAACGAGAGTGAGATGGCGAAATATGACCCCCCACGCTTATCAGTATGGCACATAATGATAATAATATTATCAGTATAAAACCGACCGCCTTTTCTTCCCAAGACATTAAAGACACAATAACGATAACACAATGTCATTACGACATGCAACTAACTATTATATATGTACGACTGCTGCTAGTTCAAGACACAATAACGATGAAACAATGTCATTAAGACGCGCAAATAACTATTATATATGTTCGACTGTTAGTTCAAGACACAATAACTATGAAACAATGTCATTAAGAAACGCAACTAACTATTATATATGTACGACTGCTGCTAGTTCAAGACTCAATAACGATGAAACAATGTCATTAAGACGCGCAACTAACTATTATATATGTTCGACTGCTAGTTCAAGACACAATAACTATGAAACAATGTCATTAAGACACGCAACTAACTATTATATATGTACGACTGCTGCTAGTTCAAGACACAATAACGATGAAACAATGTCATTAAGACGCGCAACTAACTATTATATATTTACGACTGCTAGTTCAAGACACAATAACGATGAAACAATGTCATTAAGACATGCAACTAACTATTATATATGTACGACTGCTGCTAGTTCAAGACACAATAACGATGCAACAATGTCATTAAGACGCGCAACTAACTATTATATATGTTCGACTGCTAGTTCAAGACACAATAACTATGAAACAATGTCATTAAGAAACGCAACTAACTATTATATATGTACGACTGCTAGTTCAAGACACAATAACGATGCAACAATGTCATTAAGACACGCAACTAACTATTATATATGTACGACTGCTAGTTCAAGACACAATAACGATGCAACAATGTCATTAAGACACGCAACTAACTATTATATATGTTCGACTGCTAGTTCAAGACACAATAACGATGAAACAATGTTATTAAGACACGCAACTAACTATTATATATGTACGACTGCTAGTTCAAGACACAATAACGATGCAACAATGTCATTAAGACACGCAACTAACTATTATATATGTTCGACTGCTAGTTCAAGACACAATAACGATGAAACAATGTCATTAAGACACGCAACTAACTATTATATATGTTCGACTGCTAGTTCAAGACACAATAACGATGAAACAATGTCATTAAGAATGCGTGGGTTTAGAGTTACGTGTGTTAACCAAACGGAGAGAGTACGTAGAGATGATTCCGAAGTATTTATAACTGGCGTGCTACGAATTATGGCATTGGCTGAGAACGACTGAGCTCCTTTGGGTTGTACCAGATGCTATAATGTGGACTTCACGTTGATAATGTACCGGGTGCTATAATGTAGACTTCACGTTGGTAATGTACCGGGTGCTATAATGTAGACTTCACGTTTATAATGTACCAGGTGCCATAATGTGGACTTCACGTTGATAATGTACCAGGTGATATAATGTGGACTTCATGTTGGTAATGTACCGGGTGCTATAATGTAGACTTCACGTTGATAATGTATCGGGTGCTTTAATGTGGACTTGACGTTAATAATGTACCAGGTGCTATAATGTAGACTTCACGTTTGTAATGTACCCGGTGCTAAAATGTGGACTTCAGGTTGGTAATGTACCGGGTGCTATAATGTGGACTTCACGTTGGTAATGTACGGGTGCTATAATGTGGACTTGACGTTGGTAATGTATCCGGTGCAATAATGTGGAATTCACGTTGGTAATGTACCAGGTGCTATAATGTGGACTTCATGTTGGTAATGTACCGGGTGCTATAATGTAGACTTGACGTTTATAATGTAATAGGTGCTATAATGTAGACTTCACGTTGGTAATGTACCGGGTGCTAAATTGTAGACTTCACGTTAGTAATGTACCGGGTGCTATAATGTGGACTTCACGTTGGTAATGTACCGGGTGCTATAATGTGGACTTCACGTTGGTAATGTACCGGGTGCTATAATGTGGACTTGACGTTTATAATGTACCTGGTGCAATAATGTAGACTTGACGTTAATAATGTACCAGGTGCTATAAAGTGGACTTCACGTTGGTAATGTACCGGGTGCTATAATGTGGACTTGACGTTGGTAATGTGCCAGGTGCTATAATGTGGACTTCACGTTGGTAACGTACCGGGTGCTATAATGTGGAATTGACGTTGGTAATGTACCAGGTGCTATAATGAAGACTTCACGTTGGTAATGTACCGGGTGCTATAATGTGGACTTAACGTTGGTAATGTATCAGGTGCTATAATGTAGACTTCACGTTGGTAATGTACCGGGTGCTATAATGTGGACTTCACGTTTATAATGTACCAGGTGCTATAATGTAGACTTCACGTTGGTAATGTACCGGATGCTATAATGTAGACTTCACGTTGGTAATGTACCGGGTGCTGTAATGTAGACTTCACGTTTTTTAATGTACCGGATGCTATAATGTGGACTTCACGTTTATAATGTACCAGGTGCTATAATGTAGACTTCACGTTCGTAATATACCGGATGTTATAATGTGGACTTTACGTTAATAATGTACCAGGTGCTATAATGTAGACTTTACGTTGGTAATGTACCGGGTGTTATAATGTGGACTTCACGTTGGTTATGTACCGGGTGATATAATGTAAATTTCATGTTGGTAATGTACCAGATGCTATAATGTAGACTTCACGTTGGTAATGTAACGGATGATATAATGTGGACTTGACGTTAATAATGTACTAGGTGCTATAATGTAGACTTCACGTTGGTAATGTACCAGGTGCTATAATGTAGACTTCACGTTCGTAATGTACCAGATGTTGTAATGTGGAATTTACGTTAATAATGTACCAGGTGCTATAATGTAGACTTCACGTTGGTAATGTACCAGGTGCTATAATGTAGACTTCACGTTGGTAATGTAACGGATGCTATAATGTGGACTTGACGTTGGTAATGTATTGGGTGCTATAATTATGGACTTGACGTTAATAATGTACCAAGTGCTATAATGTAGACTTCATGTTGGTAATGTACCGGGTGCTATAATGTGGACTTGACGTTGGTAATGTACCGGGTGCTATAATGTGGACTTGACGTTAATAATGTACCAGGTGCTATAATGTAGACTAGAATGAGGTGAACTGCAGTAAAGCTTAAAAAGGCAATGAATGAATCACCCGAAATAAACGAGAAGTAGATTGTGAGCTTTACTAAAACACGACTACAAGAGACAATATAATGTAGACTTCACGTTGGTAATGTACCGGGGGCTATAATGTGGAATTCCCGTTGGTAATGTACCAGATGCTATAATGTGGACTTGACGTTGGTAATGTATCCGGTACTATAATGTGGAATTCACGTTGGTAATGTACCAGGTGCTATGATGTGGACTTCATGTTGGTAATGTACCGGGTTCTATAATGTAGACTTCACGTTGGTAATGTACCGGATGCTATAATGTGGACTAGACGTTTATAATGTAACAGGTACTATAATGTAGACTTCACGTTGGTAATGTACCGTGTGCTAGATTGTAGACTTCACTTTGGTAATGTACCGGGTGCTATAATGTGGACTTCACGTTGGTAATGTACCGGGTGCTATAATGTGGACTTCACGTTGGTAATGTACCGGGTACTATAATGTGGACATGACGTTTATAATGTACCAGGTGCTATAATGTGGACTTGACGTTAATAATGTACCAGGTGCTATAATGTGAACTTCACTTTGGTAATGTACCGGGTACTGTAATGTGTTCTTGACGTTGGTAATGTGCCAGGTGCTATAATGTAGACTTCACATTGGTAACGTACCGAGTGCTATAATGTAGACTTCATGTTGGTAACGTACCGGGTGCTATAATGTGGACTTCACTTTGGTAATGTATCAGGTGCTATAATGTAGACTTCACGTTGGTAATGTACCGGGTGCTATAATGTGGACTTCACGTTTATAATGTACCAGGTGCTATAATGTAGACTTCACGTTGGTAATGTACCGGATGCTATAATGTAGACTTCACGTTGGTAATGTACCGGGTGCTGTAATGTAGACTTCACGTTGGTAATGTACCGGGCGCTGTAATGTAGACTTCATGTTTATAATGTACCGGATGCTATAATGTGGACTTCACGTTGGTAATGTACCAGGTGCTATAATGTAGACTTCACGTTGGTAATGTACCGGGTGCTGTAATGTAGACTTCACGTTGGTAATGTACCGGGTGCTGTAATGTAGACTTCATGTTTATAATGTACCGGATGTTATAATGTGGACTTGACGTTAATAATGTACCAGGTGCTATAATGTAGACTTCACGTTGGTAATGTACCGGGTGCTATAATGTGGACTTGACGTTGGTAATGTACCGGGTGCTATAATGTGGACTTGACGTTAATAATGTACCAGGTGCTATAATGTAGACTAGAATGAGGTGAATTGCAGTAAAGCTTAAAAAGGCAATAAATGAATCACCCAAAATAAACGAGAAGTAGATTGTGAGCTTTACTAAAACACGACTACAAGAGACAATATAATGTAGACTTCACGTTGGTAATGTACCGGGGGCTATAATGTGGAATTCCCGTTGGTAATGTACCAGATGCTATAATGTGGACTTGACGTTGGTAATGTATCCGGTACTATAATGTGGAATTCACGTTGGTAATGTACCAGGTGCTATAATGTGGACTTCATGTTGGTAATGTACCGGGTTCTATAATGTAGACTTCACGTTGGTAATGTACCGGATGCTATAATGTGGACTTGACGTTTATAATGTAACAGGTACTATAATGTAGACTTCACGTTGGTAATGTACCGTGTGCTAGATTGTAGACTTCACTTTGGTAATGTACCGGGTGCTATAATGTGGACTTCACGTTGGTAATGTACCGGGTGCTATAATGTGGACTTCACGTTGGTAATGTACCGGGTGCTATAATGTGGACTTGACGTTTATAATGTACCAGGTGCTATAATATGTACATGACGTTAATAATGTACCAGGTGCTATAATGTGAACTTCACGTTGGTAATGTACCGGGTACTGTAATGTGTTCTTGACGTTGGTAATGTGCCAGGTGCTATAATGTAGACTTCACATTGGTAACGTACCGAGTGCTATAATGTAGACTTCACGTTGGTAACGTACCGGGTGCTATAATCTGGACTTCACTTTGGTAATGTATCAGGTGCTATAATGTAGACTTCACGTTGGTAATGTACCGGGTGCTATAATGTGGACTTCACGTTTATAATGTACCAGGTGCTATAATGTAGACTTCACGTTGGTAATGTACCGGATGCTATAATGTAGACTTCACGTTGGTAATGTACCGGGTGCTGTAATGTAGACTTCACGTTGGTAATGTACCGGGTGCTGTAATGTAGACTTCATGTTTATAATGTACCGGATGCTATAATGTGGACTTCACGTTGGTAATGTACCAGGTGGGTGCTATAATGTAGACTTCACGTTGGTAATGTACCGGGTGCTGTAATGTAGACTTCACGTTGGTAATGTACCGGGTGCTGTAATGTAGACTTCATGTTTATAATGTACCGGATGTTATAATGTGGACTTGACGTTAATAATGTACCAGGTGCTATAATGTAGACTTCACGTTGGTAATGTACCGGGTGCTATAATGTGGACTTGACGTTGGTAATGTACCGGGTGCTATAATGTGGACTTGACGTTAATAATGTACCAGGTGCTATAATGTAGACTAGAATGAGGTGAACTGCAGTAAAGCTTAAAAAGGCAATGAATGAATCACCCAAAATAAACGAGAAGTAGATTGTGAGCTTTACTAAAACACGACTACAAGAGACAATATAATGTAGACTTCACGTTGGTAATGTACCGGGGGCTATAATGTGGAATTCCCGTTGGTAATGTACCAGATGCTATAATGTGGACTTGACGTTGGTAATGTATCCGGTACTATAATGTGGAATTCACGTTGGTAATGTACCAGGTGCTATGATGTGGACTTCATGTTGGTAATGTACCGGGTTCTATAATGTAGACTTCACGTTGGTAATGTACCGGATGCTATAATGTGGACTTGACGTTTATAATGTAACAGGTACTATAATGTAGACTTCACGTTGGTAATGTACCGTGTGCTAGATTGTAGACTTCACTTTGGTAATGTACCGGGTGCTATAATGTGGACTTCACGTTGGTAATGTACCGGGTGCTATAATGTGGACTTCACGTTGGTAATGTACCGGGTGCTATAATGTGGACTTGACGTTTATAATGTACCAGGTGCTATAATGTGGACTTGACGTTAATAATGTACCAGGTGCTATAATGTGTACTTCACGTTGGTAATGTACCGGGTACTGTAATGTGTTCTTGACGTTGGTAATGTGCCAGGTGCTATAATGTAGACTTCACATTGGTAACGTACCGAGTGCTATAATGTAGACTTCACGTTGGTAACGTACCGGGTGCTATAATGTGGACTTCACTTTGGTAATGTATCAGGTGCTATAATGTAGACTTCACGTTGGTAATGTACCGGGTGCTATAATGTGGACTTCACGTTTATAATGTACCGGGTGCTATAATGTCTACTTCACGTTGGTAATGTACCGGATGCTATAATGTAGACTTCACGTTGGTAATGTACCGGGTGCTGTAATGTAGACTTCACGTTGGTAATGTACCGGGTGCTGTAATGTAGACTTCATGTTTATAATGTACCGGATGCTATAATGTGGACTTCACGTTGGTAATGTACCAGGTGCTATAATGTAGACTTCACGTTGGTAATGTACCTGGTGCTGTAATGTAGACTTCACGTTGGTAATGTACCGGGTGCTGTAATGTAGACTTCATGTTTATAATGTACCGGATGTTATAATGTGGACTTGACGTTAATAATGTACCAGGTGCTATAATGTAGACTTCACGTTGGTAATGTACCGGGTGCTATAATGTGGACTTGACGTTGGTAATGTACCGGGTGCTATAATGTGGACTTGACGTTAATAATGTACCAGGTGCTATAATGTAGACTAGAATGAGGTGAACTGCAGTAAAGCTTAAAAAGGCAATGAATGAATCACCCAAAATAAACGAGAAGTAGATTGTGAGCTTTACTAAAACACGACTACAAGAGACAATATAATGTAGACTTCACGTTGGTAATGTACCGGGGGCTATAATGTGGAATTCCCGTTGGTAATGTACCAGATGCTATAATGTGGACTTGACGTTGGTAATGTATCCGGTACTATAATGTGGAATTCACGTTGGTAATGTACCAGGTGCTATGATGTGGACTTCATGTTGGTAATGTACCGGGTTCTATAATGTAGACTTCACGTTGGTAATGTACCGGATGCTATAATGTGGACTTGACGTTTATAATGTAACAGGTACTATAATGTAGACTTCACGTTGGTAATGTACCGTGTGCTAGATTGTAGACTTCACTTTGGTAATGTACCGGGTGCTATAATGTGGACTTCACGTTGGTAATGTACCGGGTGCTATAATGTGGACTTCACGTTGGTAATGTACCGGGTGCTATAATGTGGACTTGACGTTTATAATGTACCAGGTGCTATAATGTGGACTTGACGTTAATAATGTACCAGGTGCTATAATGTGAACTTCACGTTGGTAATGTACCGGGTACTGTAATGTGTTCTTGACGTTGGTAATGTGCCAGGTGCTATAATGTAGACTTCACATTGGTAACGTACCGAGTGCTATAATGTTGACTTCACGTTGGTAACGTACCGGGTGCTATAATGTGGACTTCACTTTGGTAATGTATCAGGTGCTATAATGTAGACTTCACGTTGGTAATGTACCGGGTGATGTAATGTAGACTTCATGTTTATAATGTACCGGGTGCTATAATGTCTACTTCACGTTGGTAATGTACCAGGTGCTATAATGTAGACTTCACGTTCGTAATGTACCAGATGTTATAATGTGGACTTGACGTTAATAATGTACCAGGTGCTATAATGTAGACTTCACGTTGGTAATGTACCGGGTGTTATAATGTGGACTTCACGTTGGTAATGTACCGGGTCCTATAATGTGGACTTCATGTTGGTAATGTACCAGGTGCTATAATGTAGACTTCACGTTGGTAATGTAATGGATGCTATAATGTGGACTTGACGTTGGTAATTTACCGGGTGCTATAATGTGGACTTGACGTTAATACTGTACTAGGTGCTATAATGTAGACTTCACTTTGGTAATGTACCGGGTGCTATAATGTGGACTTCACGTTGGTAATGTATCGGATGTTATAATGTGGACTTGACGTTAATAATGTACCAGGTGCTATAATGTAGACTTCACGTTAATAATGTACCAGGTGCTATAATGTAGACTTCACGTTGGTAATGTACCGGGTGTTATAATGTGGACTTGACGTTGGTAATGTACCGGGTGCTATAATGTGGACTTCATGTTGGTAATGTACCAGGTGCTATAATGTAGATTTCACGTTCGTAATGTACCGGATGTTATAATGTGGACTTTACGTTAATAATGTACCAGGTGCTATAATGTAGACTTTACGTTGGTAATGTACCGGTTGTTATAATGTGGACTTCACGTTGGTAATGTACCGGGGTGATATAATGTGGACTTCATGTTGGTAATGTACCAGGTGCTATAATGTAGACTTCACGTTGGTAATGTAACGGATGCTATAATGTGGACTTGACGTTGGTAATGTATTGGGTGCTATAATGTGGACTTGACGTTAATAATGTACCAAGTGCTATAATGTAGACTTCACGCTGGTAATGTACCGGGGGCTATAATGTGGACTTCCCGTTGGTAATGTACCAGATGCTATAATGTAGACTTGACGTTGGTAATGTATCCGGTGCTATAATGTGGAATTCACGTTGGTAATGTACCAGGTGCAATGATGTGGACTTCATGTTGGTAATGTACCGGGTGCTATAATGTAGACTTCACGTTGGTAATGTACCGGATGCTATAATGTGGACTTGACGTTTATAATGTAACAGGTGCTATAATGTAGACTTCACGTTGGTAATGTACTGGGTGCTAGATTGTAGACTTCACGTTGGTAATGTACCGGGTGCTATAATGTGGACTTCACGTTTGTAATGTACCGGGTGCTATAATGTGGACTTGACGTTTATAATGTACCAGGTGCTATAATGTGGACTTGACGTTAATAATATACCAGGTGCTATAATGTAGACTTCACTTTGGTAATGTATCAGGTGCTATAATGTAGACTTCACGTTGGTAATGTACCGGGTGCTATAATGTGGACTTCGCGTTTATAATGTACCAGGTGCTATAATGTAGACTTCACGTTGGTAATTTACCGGATGCTATAATGTAGACTTCACGTTGGTAATGTACCGGGTGCTGTAATGTGGACTTGGCGTTAATAATGTACCATAATGTGTGTGTGTGTGGGTGTGTGAGTGAGAAAAGAGTTTATTGTGTATGCGTGTGTATGTGGGTGGGTGTGTATGTCTGCGTGTGAGGGCGTGGGTGAGTGAGTGTAGGTGAATGGGTGAGGTGTGTTCGTGGGTGGGTGTAGGTGTGTGTGTGTGTGGGTCGGGAGGTGATGCGTGAGCTTGAGTAAGAAAAAAAGAGTTAGACGTGTGTGTGTCTGGTGTATGTGGGTGTGTCTGTGTGGGTGGGTGTGTGGGTAAGGGTGTGTGTTTGTGTGAGTGGATGTAAGTTAGTGATAAAAGAAATTTGAACTTAAGTGTGGGTGTGGGTAGAACTTACTGTGTGGTAGCTGTGTGGGTGTGAATGTAAGTGTGAGTGGGCGGCTGGGTGTGTGTGTGTGTGTGTGTGTGGGCGGCTGGGGGTATGTGGGGGGTTTAATTGTGTGATTGTTTAGTGTGGGTGGGTTGGTGTGTTAGTGTGTGAATGTGTGGGTGTAGGTGTGGGTGTGGGTGGGTGGATAGGTGGGTGTGGGTGGGGTCTGTGTGGGTGAGTGAGTGTGAGTGAGTAAAAAGAGTTGAATGTATATATGCCACATGCTATTGCATATGTCTCGTGTACCTTCTTTCATATTATCATGATTTTCACATGCACTATATTAAAACATTGGGGTGTGGGGTGTGGGTTTGCTTGTGGATGAGTGTATGGGTGTGGGTAGATGTGCGTGTGTTGGTGGGTGTGCGCGTGTTGGTGGGTAGGGTGTGTTTGCGTGGGTGGACGTGGGTGGGGAGGTGGGTGAGTATAGGTGTGTTTGGGGGTTGACGTTGATGGGAAGGTGGGTTTGGGGGTGGGTGAGTGTAGGTGTGTTTCTGGTTAGGTCGTTTGTAGGGAGGTGGGGATGGAGGTAGGTGAGCGTAGGTGTGCTTGAAAATGTGGGTGAGGATGTAGGTATGTGAGAGTCAGTGGGTACGTGGGTGTCGGTAAGGGTTGGTGGGTGTGTGGGAGTGTCTGGGTAAGGGTGGGTGTGTGAGTGTAGGTGTGTTTCTGGTTAGGACGTTGGTGGGGAGGTGGAAATGGAGGTAGGTGAGCGTAGGTGTGCTTGAAAATGTGGATGAGGATGTAGGTGTGTAAGAGTGAGTGTGTACGTGGGTGTCGGTAAGGGTTGGTGGGTGTATGGGAATGTCTGGGTAAGGATGGGTGGGTGAGGGTGTGTGGGTGCATGTGTATGAGTGAGTGTAAGTGTGACTGAGAAAAGAGAGTTCAACGTTGGTGTCTGTGAGTATGTGGGTGTGGATAGTTGTGAGTAGTACCTTATGAGGTATTTGATTAGTAAATTAGGAGGCACTCCTTGGTAGTTACGTTATATTTTACTATATGAAGAGTCTAGCACCTACGTGGTGACGTCAAAAAGTGGCTTCTATGGGGACCTCATTTTCAAGGGGTATAACTCATGAATAAATAATCGAATGTGTTTTGCACTGTTACTTCCCTTTTTTGTGATAAATTTATTTTTTAAATTTAATAATTGCTGCTATTAGTAGTTGTAGTGGGCGATTTTTAAACACTATCATCATACCATTGATGCTATGTTAGGGTACAGTGCTCTTCCTCCTAGCTATCTACCTTCTTTTTTCTCGTCTTCTTTCTTTATCTGTATTGGGCTTGGCGTAAATACTATCATAATTCCATTGGTGATGTGTAAGGCTTAGGGTTACAGTGCATTTCGTCGGGGTGGACTAGGGGCTGAGCGGACGTGGGCGAGGAGGCTCAGGGGTGGGGTGCGGGTGTCGGCTTGTGGGGTAAGGTTAGGTGGTTCAAACGTCATGCCACGTCAGGTGTCACATGAAAACCGTAATCGGTAAGCATGTATATATGGCAGTTATATTTTCTGTAGAGGGTCGTAGGGGTGTAAACGCTATCATCATATGGGTTACAAATTAAAATTTAAAAGTGTTATGATGGCAGGTATTATCGGTTGTAGTGGGTATGGATTAGTGAAATTTGTTGCTATGGGACGGGTGAGTGGTGGAGTAGCTAGATACGTGCTTCCGAACACTATCATCATAAGGTTTTCAGAGTTTCAAATGAAAACCGTAAAAAAGTAAACATTGCCGATATTATTGATTGTAGTGGGTATGGTGTAGTGAAATTAATTGGTAAGGGGTGGGTGAGTTGCGTGGTAACTAGATACGTGCTTCTGAACACTATCATCATACGGTGTCATAGTTTAAAATGAAAACATTAAAAAAGTAAAAAATGACCGATATTATTGATTGTAGCGGGTATAGTTTAGTGAAATTCATTGGTAAGCGGTTAATGAGTAGCGGAGTAGGTAGAAAAGTGCTTCCAAACACTAGCATCATACGGTTTTCAGAGCTTCATATGAAAACTCTAAAAACATTAAAATGACCGATATTATCGGTTGTAGCGGGTATGGCTTTGTGAAATACGTTAATAAGGGGTGGTTGAGTGGTGGAGTAGGAAGTGCTTTTGAACACAACCATAGGGTTTCAGAGCTTCAACTGAACACCTTAAAAAGTACAGATGGCCGGCATTATCGTCGTTAGCGGGTGTGGCCTAGTGAAATTCGTCGGTAAGGGGTGGGTGAGTGGAGGCGTAGCTACATAAGTGCTTCTGATCGTTATTAAGGGGTTAGCGAGTGGTGGAGTGGCTTGATAAATTCGTTCGGTCCTCGTTAAGAGCTGGAGGATGTGCTAGATAAAGACTCTCGATCGGCGATAAAGAGTGGGTGAGTAGAGGAAAGGCTAGATAGGTGCTTCTGATCATTGTTAACCGGTGGTCGAGTGGCGGGGTGGCTAGATAAATACGTCCATTCCTTGAAAAGAACCGGAGGTTAAGTCTCATATTAAAGTCTAAAGGTTGAACTCATAGTTCGCTAATCTGAGGGTGACCACCTGAGTGACTCAGCACGGGGCTATGTCGGCGGGGGTGAACGTCTTCAGGCACGTCTTTGGAAAATAAACCAGTGGATGACTCAGAGCGTATTGACCGCAGTAAACGTGTTTGAACATGTTTAGACATATTTTCTATGTTGCATCAACCGCACAGTCTGTCTCAAAGTGACCGCTTGAATTTGAACGAATTTCGCTTCATTGCTTCCAATTAGAATGTTTCATGCAGAAATTTAATTGTTAATTTTTGTACAATTTTATTGTTAATTTTTTTTTCAATCAACGATAGTGACATGTTGCATAAGATACTTTTAATTTTTTGAAATACAGCTGTTGTTTGCATAGTGGACAGGCGATAATCTCTAGTAGGTTGGAAATTTTACCAGGCAGCATAAAACCGGATGTGGTGTAATCAAAGACAATGTTAGTGTAAAGTGGTATAAAACGTTGAAAGTCGGTTAGAAGATGAGGTAGATGGTATTCAATGGTTCAAAAAGGCAGATGTGGTTGTAAGAAAAGGTCGACTTCATAACAGACACTGATGGTTGGTTGGAGACTTGACACTATTGCCGGTGTGAAATGATAACGTGAGATATTTTCCCGTTTGGTTAAGAAATGTTCCTACTTTTTTATAAGTTTGTTTGGAATATTTGAAAGTTTGGTCGAGATATTTTTGCATTTGGCTAACGTTTTTTACCCTTTGGTCAATAGATTTTCCAACATTTTAGAAGTTTGATTGCGCATTTGTTTAAGTTTCGTTGAAATGTGGCCACAATTTTTCACATTTGGTTAACAAAGTTTCCTACTTTTTATAAGTTTGGTTGAAATTTGGCCAAACGTTTCACACTTGGTTAACAAACTTTCCTTCGTGTCATAAGTTTGGCTGAGCTTTTCATAAGTTTGGTTGAAATTTAGCTAAGATTTTTCACTCTGGTAACAAAGTGTCCTACTTTTTATAAGTTTGGTTGAAATTTGGCCATACCTTTCACATTTGGTTAACAGAGTTTCCTACTTTTCATAAGTTTGGTTGAAATTTGACTAAACTTTTCACATTTCGTTAAGAAAGTTTTCTACTTTTTATAAGTTTGGTTGAAATTTGGCCAAACTTTTCACATTTGGTTAACAGAGTTTCCTACTTTTCATAAGTTTGGCTGAGCTTTCTATAAGTTTGATTGAAAGTTAGCTAAGATTATTCACTTTGGTTAACAAAGTATCCTACCTCTTATAAGTTAGATTGAAATTTGGCCAAAATTTTCACATCTGGTTAACAGAGTTTCCTATCTTGTATAAGTCTGGTTGAAATTTGGCCAAATGTTTACATTTTGGTTAACAAATTTTCCTACTTTTCATACGTTTAACTGAGATGTTTATAAGTTTAGTTGAAATTCGGCCAAAATGTTTCACCTTTTTAACAAATTTTCCTACTTTTCATAAGTTTGGTTGAAATTTGACTAAACTTGTCACATTTCGTTAAGAAAGTTTCCTACTTTTTATAAGTTTGGTTGAAATTTTGCCAAACGTTTCACATTTGGTTAACAAATTTTTCTACGTGTTATAAGTTTGGATGAGCGTTTCATAAGTTTGGTTGAAATTTAGCTAAAATTTTCCACTTTTGTTAACAAAGTGTCCTACTTTTTATAAGTGTGGTTGAAATTTGGCCAAACTTTTCACATTTGGTTTACAGATTTTCCTACTTTTCATAAGTTTGGCTTAGCTTTCTAAAAGTGTGGTTTAAATTTAGGTACGATTTTTCACTTTGGTTAACAAAGTATCCTACTTTTCATAAGTTTAGTTGAAATTTGACCAAACTTTTCGCATTTCGTTAACAAAGTCTCCTACTTTTTATAAGTTTGGTTGAAATTTGGCCAAATTTTTCACATTTGGTTAACAAATGTTCCTACATTTTATAAGTTTGGTTGAACATTTCCACATTTGTTTACATATGTCCCTACTTTTCATAAGTTAGGTTGATATATTTATAACTTTGGTTAACATTTTGCCAAAATGTTCACATTTGTTTAGCAAATTTTCATAGTTTTTTTTTATTAGTTTGGCTGAGCTATTTCAGACATTTGTCAACAGGTTTTCTACTTTGGTTAACCCGTTTCCTTAGTTTTGTTGAAATATTTCTTGAATTTCTCGTCAATATTATCATTCTCTCACCACATGACAACTACATATATCGTAAACACTAAATAAAAACATCCACAACTAAGATGCATTTATAATATATACCTGTTTATCAATAGTATTTCGGGACATTTCACAAGAATTAAAATAAGCATAATGTCATTACGCGAAATGGATGATGCAATGTAAGCTGGTGTCAGCGACTTGTGCGCTCAGGACTCCCCTACTTTCGCACTGCACGAAATAACAACTCGTGACATTTGCGAAAGGAATGCAATTTATTCAGAGCCGACATTTGAATGGCTCTACGAGCGTTATACTTCATCATCATTATACAACATGAATGCATTGACGTGATGATAGATGATGCTAGTATTTCACAATCTAAATGAACAGCCCTATGTTTGCCTATTGCCTAGAAACTATAGCATTGGTCAAGGATACGTCTGCTCACTCTACCGTCTCCAGTCAGTCTGTCCACACGCTGTACATTGCGTGGACCAGCACGGACACTCTTCTCCGTGCAGTAGCTATTATTGCATGCAGGGTCTCGCCAGCACGCTGGCCTGTGAGTACGAGTAACGGGGCCCTTCACGGTACTCGCAAGGACAAGCTTCCCAATTGCTTGGGGAAAGCCCTCGCTCAGCTGTACTCCTCGACCTATGGTCTGACACAATTGTGTCTCCTTGTGAGGCTATTAATAGCGCTCGGTGTCTCTCCTGTCTGGTGTCTCCCTACTAGCCTAGTATTAACTCCTATTGCCTTTGTAAGGCCTTATTGGGGATCTTGACAGCTGGTATACATAGTATGATCACAACATTTTATTTTCACATAAAGTGCTATACACATTGTATGTTGTTTCTGGATTTCTTCACACCATATTCTGAGTAGGTTGGTTTTTCCGGCTGGTAGCCTGGTATGTATCTGTCACTTGGCATGTAATCATAAGACTGGTTTCCTGCTTGGTGGGCTGACATATGGGTCTCAGGAACATCACACAGCTGGGTGTCGGTCACATCATACATCTGGCTATTGGCCTCATCGCACATCTGCTTTCTGGGGTCATCACACATCTGATTAACTAGGTTGAAAACCAGCGGTATTTTAAGTTTGGTTTGATTGTTTTGATTACTGAGTTGCTTGCCTCTGTTAGTGGCTTGTTAGACTTCGTTACTGAATTGGTTAACTCGATTGAGTCTGTCAAAGTGAGCTAGGATCTCGCGCTGCATAGCGATCATCTGTTCGTATTCTTGGCGAGTAAGTGTCATTCCCATCTTAGTAGGAAACTTCTTGTCAGATTCACCGAAGAATCTAGTGATGTGTAACATGCTCGTTCCTATGTAGGATGAGACACACATGGCCTTATGACTATCGCCCACTGGTCTAATAGTCCCACGATGTCATGTAGACCCAGTTAGCAGGCAAGTCTTGCGGTCCGTAGTCATCTCCGGATCACAATGCTTGACTGATACCAGCCTCTGGTTTATATGCTAGTTTTTGAGCCACGCATAAAATTGGTTTCAGCCAGTTTCGTAGGTAAAGTGGCTCAGATTACGCTGACGCGACTGTCCGTGTGGCACGACTAAGCACTCTACTACTCGCTCGTTGGCCCGTTGTATGTTTGAGCTGCGGTGGGAATGCGGGTCATGATTGTCCCATGACCTCTCACCATGATGAAATAGATAGCGTAGAGGGCGCAGTGTTACTTGCGTTGTAGTCACTGTGAGCTACAGTCTGTGAAGCCAGAATAGCAACGATATACATATACAGTCTCCTCACACCCACTGTAGTCTTCTTCATATTGAGGACTGGTCAGCTATTGAAGACATGACTGTAAGTATATTACAACCATCTTGGTGTTATATACGTGTTTTAATACAAGTTCGCTAGTATGGACTGACTAAAGATTAAGGTTGTCGGTGACGATGTTCGCTCGACGTTGGTTGGGGAATTCTGCAGTATCCTGTTGACGATTATGGTCGAGGATGCACTCCTAAATTCTACTGAGGCTTAATATGATTATTTCTTCTTTGGTGAATTTATGTTATAGTATACAATGCCACCTCCCCCGATGGTGTTTCCACCTTGTCGTGGTGGGGGAGCTTGAGTTTCTCAATGACCATGAGAGCTATGCCGGCGGTAGCGTAGCTACCAGCAGGGCCTCCCAAGCCGGACAGGTCAAAGGGTAGAGAACAGACAAAGAGAAACACCCTTGTCCTCCAGGTTCGGGGTTGAAGCGTGGGGTTAACATCCCCACCTTTGTGAAAACCTTTCTTTGTTACGAAACAAATACATGAGCCTCGATATCGGACTGACTTATCTGGACAACGACCTTGGAACGTTAAAGGACTTTTGAGATTTGGAACATGGAATGTACGGACACTATATCGAGCTGGAACGGCCGAAGAACTAACCCGGGAGCTGGGTGAATATCAAATGGATATAACAGCAATTCAAGAAATAAGGTGGCCAGGAGAGGGTACTTTAGAGCAAGATGGAATGATTATAATATATGGAGGAAACACCCAAAATAAACATGAATTAGTAACAGGATTTGTCATCAAAAAAGAGTTATGGGGGAACGTTTTAAACTTTAAAGCTTTTAATGACAGGATTAGTAAATTACGAATAAAAGGTAAATGGAAAAATATAACGATGATTAATGTACATGCACCTACTGAAGAGAAAGAAGATGATATTAAAGAAGACTTTTATAATGATCTGGAAGATGTCATAGAAGAAACCCCAAAACAGGACATCCTGATTGTGCTGGGAGACTTCAATGCAAAAATAGGTAGAGAGCAAACTAATAAAAAAGTGGCCGGTATGTAAAGCCTACATACAACTTCAAATGATAATGGGTGGAGAGTCATCAACCTGGCAGAAGCCAAAGGACTGCAGATTAGCAGTACAAGACTACAAAGAAAGGATATACACAAACAAACTTGGAAATCATGTGACAAGAGAACCTATAATCAAATAGATCACATTTTAATTAACAACAGAAATGCATCAAACATACAGCAAGTCACAAGTTATAAAGGAGCTGAGTGCCACAGTGACCACTTCCTCGTTGGAGCAAAATTTAAAATAAAACTTAAGAGAGCTTTCTATACTAAATTGCAAAGATTACACCCAACATATAACAGAGAAAAACTGCAAGACATTACAGTCAAAGAGAAATTTACAGATGAAATAAAATGTAAACTTGAAACTCTGCAAAACCCTTTGGAGGAAAGCGTTGACCAAACTTGGTTGAACATCAAGAATACAATTCAGTCTACCGCAGAAGAATGTCTCGGTGTGTTAACCACGCATAGAAAGAACAGATGGTTCAATCAAAAATGTGAAGAAGCAGTCACTAGGAAGAAGAATGCCAGACATGTATGGTTAAATGACATCAATAACATCCAAAAGGAAGAGCATTATAGAAATGAATGTAAAGAGGCTACAAAAATAGTCAGACAGCAGAAGCGAGAATATATGAGTAATATAATCAAAGATATGGAAACTAATCACAAGAAAAATGAATCCAGAAATTTTTTTAAAGAACTGAAGTCAATGAAACGAGGGCACCAACAAAACACATATGGTTTAAAAGACAAAAATGGGAATATGATAAATACCAATGAGGAAATGTGCAACACATGGAAATAATATTTTATTGAATTACTAAATTGTGAAGCTCCAAGTCACATTTTCCCACAGGAAGAGGTTCTAACATGCGAACCACAAATTGAAGAACCTACATTTGAAGAAATCCTATATGTAATCACACGACTTAAAAACAATAAGGCAACTGGGACTGATGGAATTGCTGCTGAATTTATAAAGGCAGGTGGCCATGCATTACATCTAAAGCTATACGAACTAATAATAAAAATCTGGAGGACAGAAGAATTACCCCATGACTGGAAAGAGTCATTATTGATACCCATCTTTAAGAAAGGAGACAAGTTCCAATGTGGAAATTATAGAGGAATATCACTACTGTCCACAAGCTATAAGATACTATCCGCAGTATTACTAAATAGACTAAAACCATATTCAGAAGACATATTAGGTGACTACCAGGCGGGTTTTTAGACAAAACAGATCAACAATAGATCATATATTTATCTTACGACAAATAGCCGAGAAACATTGGGAATATAAAAGAGATCTCCATAACATTTTTGTGGATTTTAAAAAGGCTTATGATAGTGTCCATAGGAATAGTCTATGGAATGCTATGCAGGAATTTGGAATACCAAGGAAGTTAATCAACATGACCAGACTATGCATGGAAGATACTTATAATATAGTAACATATAAAGGCAGGAAATCAGACCCCTTCCAAATAACATCTGGCTTGAAACAGGGTGATGCACTATCGCCGCTACTCTTCAATCTGGCTCTAGAGAAAGTTGTAAGGAAGGTAAAGGAGGAATGTGATATTGGAGGAACATCCAAGCTGCTTGGTTATGCAGATGATATAGATATTATAGGGCAAAGTGAACAAAAGACATTGGAAATATTGACTCACTTAAAGGGAAAAGCCTAACAGATGGGGCTGGTTATCAACCAAGATAAGACAGAATATATGGTAATTTCAAGAGACGGAATGGCTAGAAACTCTGGCCACATACAAATAGATAATATGACCATTAAAAGAACGGAAACATACAAATACCTGGGTACAATCTTCAACTGCTCCAACATCATAAGGGAAGAAATACAAACTAGAATCAACTCTGGAAATAAGATATACTATGCACTACAACATCTACTAAAATCAAAGGCGCTATCTCGTAACACCAAAATCACAATATACAAAACACTGATCAGACCAGTTGTCCTGTATGGCTCTGAAACCTGGAATACAACGAAAGGAGACGAAGCCTTGTTACAAACCTTTGAGAACAAAATTTTAAGACGCATCTTTGGACCCATTAGGGATACACAAAGTGGAGAGTGGAAAAGAAGAAGTAACAAAGACA
This sequence comes from Cepaea hortensis, assembly GCA_963921405.1. NCBI lineage: Eukaryota > Metazoa > Mollusca > Gastropoda > Stylommatophora > Helicidae > Cepaea > Cepaea hortensis. The sequence goes on along the minus strand of OY992876.1, from coordinate 325,870,130 downwards.
TTTATGATCTGTTTAAGTCCCCGCTAATCACTGGTATCATGAAGGCTAATAGACTACAATGGCTGGGGCATATAGAAAGAATGGAAGATAATAGGGAAACAAAACTCGCTTACACTCAGGAAATAAATGACCGTAGACCCCGAGGTAGACCAAGAAGGCGGTGGAGAGATAATACATGTACAGACCTACAAGCACTTGGAATCAATGACTGGCAAGAGAAGGTCCACCAGAGAGACGAATGGAGACGGATTGTATTTGCAGCAAAGAACCTCAATGGCTCGGAACGCTGAAGAAGAAGAAGTATACAATGCCACCGAACCGTTACTAGGTCTGCAAAACTACCACTATCACTATAATCACAAGAATGAATGAATGGATTCTCAGCTTCTTGATTGGGTTGGACATTATGACATTCCATACAATAACTGTATGGTTCCGCTCTTATTATGAACCACAGTTCCCTAATTAGTTTTTCGTGGGCATCGGTATCAGTAAAAGAGATAAGAAAAATTTACTATACAAGCGTTATAGACATACACATTATAAATAATAGCTAAGTATCTATCATGCACTCTCTGTTTAACAGTCCATACATTACTATCGATAATAGGTATGTAGACCCCAAAAGACACTTTCACCTTCCCCTAGGAATACACACTACTATCAATACTATTACGGAACCACCATAGCGCTGTATTCAAAAGTTCAAATGCCAGCTATATTCCATGTCAACGCAGCCTAAAATACTACAGGAAGAAATGACTTGTCTCTTCAGTTATAAGCGCCGAACATCATATATCCCTTATTATACTAGTATTGTTAGGTTAACCATATGCCTACTTGGAGAAACACAACGAAAATGTGAAAGGTTTATCACAAAGCGAACTTACCATTAGCGGCTTGCCACATGTTGATCTGGTTGCTGCTCACAGAGAACGGTACTTCTATACGGCGAATGTTGGCCGTATTATACACGCTATTTGCTGACGTAGAATAATGACTCATCAGATTATGTACTGTCTGGTCATGTGACCGGATGCGACGCCATATTTGACCGGTTGAGTCATTAGCCAAGTGTAATGGTTATACCCTTATGCACGTGACTGGATGGAGCGTCATCTTTGATTGGTTTTAGCCACATGTTTCTGATGTATCCCATGATACACGTCACAGGACGCATCACCATCTTTAACTCATTTTAGCCCTGTGTTTCGGTTGTATCCTATTAAACACGTGATCGGATGCAGCGCGATCTTTCATCGGTTGAGTCATCAGCCAAGCCTTTAGCCCGCCTTTGCGGCCCATTTTATACAGACTGTGCGGCTGATGCAACATAGAAAATATGTCTAAACATGTTTAAACAAGTTTACTGTGGTCAGTACTCCCTTAGTCATCCTCTGGTTTTCCCCAAAGACATGTCTGAACACGTTCACTCCCGCCGACATAGCACCGTGATGATTCACTCAGGAGGTCACCCTTATATCAGCCAACTATGAGTACAATCTTTAGACTTTAATATAAGACTTAACCCTCGGCTCTTTTCAAGGAACGGACTAATCTATCTAGCCACCCAGCCACTCGACCACCCCTTAACAATGATCAGAAGCATCTATCTAGCCTTTCCTTTACTCACTCACTCTGTACCAACGAACGAGAGTCTTTATCTAGCACATCCTTCGGTTCTTAACAAGGACTAGAGTATTTATCAAGCCACTCCACCACTCCCTCACCCCTTAATAAAGATCAGAAGCATTTATCTAGCTACTCCACCACTCACCCACTCCTTACCAACGAATTTTACTAGGCCACACGCGCTACAGACGATAATGACGGTCATCTGTACTTTTTTAAGGTTTTCATTTGAAGCTCTGAAAATCGTATGATGATAGTGTTCGGAAGCAAGTATCTAGTTACCTCGCCACTCACCCGTCCCATAACAACGAATTTAACTAAGCCATACCCATGACCAAACGACATTAGAAATATTTACTAACTTAAAGGAAAAATCCCAACACATAGGGCTGGTTATCAACCAAGATAAGACAGAATATATGGTTATTTCAAGAGAAGGAATGGCTAAAAGCTCTGGCCACATACACATAGATAATATGACCATTAAAAGAACGGAAACATTCATATACCTGGGAACAATCTTCAACTGCTCCAACATCATATGGGAAGAAATACAAACTAAAATCAATTCTGGAAATAAGATATACTATGCACTACAACATCTACTAAAATCAAATACGCTATCTAGTAACACCAAAATCACAATATAAAAAACACTGATCAGACCAGTTGTGCTGTATGACTCTGAAACCTGGAGTACAACGAGAGGAGACGAAGCCTTGTTACAAACCTTTGAGAACAAAGTTTTAATACGCATCTTTGGACCCATTAGGGATACACAAAGTGGAGAGTGAAAAAGAAGAAGTAACAAAGACATTTATGATCTGTTTAAGTCCCCGCTAATCACTGGTATCATGAAGGCTAATAGGCTACAATGACTAGGTATTGCGCTCCAATTTGCTCCCAATTGCGCTCTTCTGCCCGACCCCGTTGGCACAATGTGGGGTGTCGGGTTTGATAAGCGTCGCCCAACTTTTGGCGCTAACAGAAAGCAGGTAGTACCGTCTACTGTTATACGGTAGCTCAATCATATCTGACTAAGACCTGACACAAGACTAGGGAGTATAGAAAGAATGGAAGATAATAGGGAAACACAACTCGCTTACACTCGGGAAATAAATGACCGTAGACCCCGAGGTAGACCAAGAAGACGGTGGAGAAATAATATATATATACAGACCTACAAGCACTTGGAATCAACGACTGGCAAGAGAAGGTCAACCATAGAGACGAATGGAGATGGATTGTATCTGCAGCAAAGAACCTCAATGGCCCGGAACGTTGAAGAAGAAGAAGACATACTAACTACAACCGATAATAACGGCCATCATTACCTTTTTAAGGTGTTAATTTGTAACCCATATAATGGTAGTGTTTACACCACTACGACCTTCTACAGATCATATAACTGCCATATATACATGATTACCTATTATGGTTTTCATATGACACCTGTCGCAGCATGAGGTTCGAACCATCTAGCCTTACCCCAGACGCCGACACCCGCGCCCCACCCCTGATCCTCCACCCCATGTCCGCTCAGCCCCTAGGCCACCCCAAAATAATGCACTGTAACCCTAAGCCTTACATATCACCAATGGAATGATGATAGTATTTACGCCTAGCCCAATACTGATAAAGGAAGAAGACGAGAAAGAAGAAGGAAGATACCGAGAAGGAAGAGCACTGTACCCTAACACAGCACCAATCGTATGATGATAGTGTTTAAAAATCGCCAACTACAACTACTAATAGCAGCAAGGAAGGACGATATAGCGCCATACTAGGGTCATCGTGTTATTTGTTTTGTTTCGTGGTATCTTTTGCAATTTCAATGCTCAGTGAACGGAAATTTATATTATAATAAATGTTCATTAGATATATCATATGGCAGTAAATACCGTGTTTGGTACAAACCTACGTTTTGTTTGGCCCTAAATCGGTTAAATGTGAAATTTATTTTAGTGTACACTTTAAAACCAAAAAAAAAAAAAAAAGCAATTGAGAACAGTGATAAACAAACACATTACCAATCAGGCAGTAATCTCCGGAATACTGGTGCGTGCAGGCAAAGCAGGTACCATTCCCTTCATGACATGACGCGTTCAAACAAAAGGGAGAGCAAGCCAGCTCACAGTGCGCCCCATAGAAACCTTCTATACAGGCTGTCAATAGAAACACAATTTGACATCATCCACCAAGGTTTTGACATGTTGTGGACACACACACACACACGCTCGCACACACACACGCGCGCGCGCAAGCGCACACGCACACAAAGCAGAAAATGCAAACATTGAGATTACAGAAATAACATGCCTACAACGAATTTAAAATGTAACAGATTCAGTGCCAAAACACACAGTAGGGTTCGACCAAACAAAAATGGTTGGCGGATAATAGAAAGTAGGGATGTGTCAAGGTTATGATTTACAGGTTGCTAATATGGTAGACCGAGATCTGTGGAGAGTCATGAACGCCTATGTCATCTGGCATGAATATGGTAGCAGACATGTATTATTCATTAAATTAATGTTGGTTGTAAAGGGGAGAACTACTGTATAGATATTTTAACAATAGTTTGATTAATAAGCCCATGGCTGTTACGGGAAGTTTGAATAAGACGATGTATCATCCCATGGCAATTAATCAGTTAACTATAAGTATTGAGATACAGTTAAGTTGCGTTGAATCAAGAACTGACATGACAACACCCCAAACATTCCCATAAGTGTTCCGTCCTCATCTTCAACAGCCAGCTAGGCGTTCCATTAGTAATGGTACCAATTGCAGTCTGATTATGTGTCCGGTCTGGCTTTCCTCGGAGTCCTCAGTGTAGACCAGATCATCTGGTCACTCCCTGCTGCAGTCTGCAGTGTTGCCATTTTAGTACTTTTCGCGCTAATTTAGTGCTTTTTCAAGTCAGTTAGTGCTAAAATTTTCCTTACTTTTAGCGCGGCCGCGTAAGTTTAGTGCTTCACAAAATTTTTTTGGTGCCTTTTGGTGCTTTTTTTTTTTTGGGGGGGGGGGTAAAAATTACTTTAAAATTCATTTCGGGAACACTAAAAAGCCGAATTTGAACTGAAGCGAGGGAGTAAAAGTCTTAGTACGTTACCGCGCAATATTCAACTAATTTAACTCCTTTTAACACGATTTAGCTGAAAGCGAACGCCATTTTGCAGTCAAGTCCAAACGACAATACATTAGCTTGTAATCGAGTTCATAATTTTGTGGTGTCTACATGATCCTTTCATTTAAGCTTATTTGTGTTTCACTATGAGCAAGAAATATTGTCAACATTTCAGAGAACAGTGGCTCAGTGACACGAGATTTCAAAAATGGTTGTTAAAAGTAGAAGGGGATAATACTAAGTGTTTTTGCAAATATTGCAAATGTTCAATTGCAGCCAGGTTAAATGATATTGAGAGGCACAAGAATACAACGAAACATCAGAAAGCCGAACAACCATTCAGTACACAAAGGCAAACAACAATTGCATTTGACAAACTGAAAGAAGATGTCAAAGAAACAGAAAGATGCATGCGTCTGTCATGACAGGTGTAAACAATGGAGTATATACACAATTAAAATCCGAAGTTCCTCATCTGGTACTAATTAGGTGTGTATGTCATTCCCTTCATTTGGCAGTGTCACAGGCTGCAGCTGCTTGTCTGCCCAGGAACATCGAGTTCATGATTAAAGAAACATATAACTGGTTTTCTCACTCAAGTCTTCGTCAAGCAAAGTACAGGGAGCTTTTTGCTTCAATAAATGATGGACAACATCCGCTAAAGATTGCTCAAATAAGCCAGACACGATGGATGTCCATTCTATCTGCCATTGTCAGAATACTGCAGAAGTGGGTCGAGCTCAGAACTCATTTTGATGTAGCAAGACTCAACGAGCGCTGTTATACAGCAGAACTTCTACATTCTATGTTTAGCGACATGAAAAACTATGTGTATCTCATATTTCTCAAGCATATTCTCGGAGAAGTTCAAAGTGTGAATAAGAAATTCGAAGCAGATATACAGGATCCAACAAAACTACTCAGCGATCTTGTCCAGCTCATTGATTCTATCAGTTCAAAGATTGCTATTTCTGGGAAAAAAAATAACAGAAAGTGATGCTATTCAAGATTATTTAGATCCTAATCCCAATCTAGGTTATGAGTTTGAGAAAGAAATAGCAGACTACAAATTTCCCGATGAGAAAGAAATTCGTGGAAGGTGCATCCAGTTTTTAATAGAGCTATTGACACAGCTGCGTTTACGTACACCCGATAACGTTCGAGTGTTGCAGTCCATGTCATGTCTTAGTGGAAGTGAATGTCTACAGCCAATGAAGTCCTGTATATTGGATCTTGCTAAAATGTTTGTAGAAGATGCAGCTACTCTCACCCGCATCGATTTCCAGCGGAGAAAACTTCATCATATGCAGTGGACACAGACCTCTGACACACTTGGACTGTGGGCAGAAATAGCCTCATACAGGGATGCCACTGGTGAAAATCCTTTCCAAGATCTTACAGATTTAGCTTTAACTCTGCTCATTTTACCTCATTCTAATGCGGACGTGGAGCGTATTTTAAGTCAGATGGGAGTTATAAAATCAAAATTGCGGAATAGTCTTACCATAAAGAGTTTGACTGGGTAAAGCTAGGGCGACCATCCCCGACCCAGCGCGTCCACAGGTGGCGGATCGTGGAACGGCCTTTAGATATAGAGGTTAGCTGCGAATATCGAATAAGCAGCCGCGGACCAACTGGCGGTGGGCACAGAGGGCGAGGCGGGATCTCAGGGTGGGATCTGAGTTCCTTAGAAAATACCTCATATGCTCAGAGACGAGCCTGCCAAGCGAGTCGGGGCGCTCTAACCCCTCTCCCGGGTAGGTGGAACCCGTTAGCTTTGGACAGCAATTTATCTAGGAGACGGAAAACTACAAATATAAACCCCCACGTTCAAGGTGGACCAGCGTGCTGAAGAACTGGATGGCCATGGGTTAACTGGTCGTGAACGTTGGACGTCTGGCAGGCGTGTGGGGCGGCACCAGGCGTATGGACTCCTGCGGGACATCCCCTGCCTCTTGTCTTCCCTAGCAAGCAGACAATGCTAGGGTGACCGTTTATTTCCTGCAATATCGAAACTTTGCCTATGGATTCATTTAAACATGGGAATCGTCGCCGGAGCTAGCGAAGAGAGAGTGAGGAGGAGAAAACGAGGAAATGGTGTGAGAAGACGGCATAGAAATAGGAGGGCAGGCGCCAGGAGAACAAGACGAAAAGTGGAGAGACTAGGTTTCAACTATGTAAGAGTGGGATACTGGAATTGTCGTAGTGCCAGACAGAGAGGTCCTGTATTGTAGAGACTAATATATGATTTTGATGTCCTCATGCTCCAGGAGCTAAATACAGACAAATACCATTGCCCTGGGTACGCCAATTATATAAACCCTACTGGGCAGAAGAGACATGGACAAGGTCTGCTGGTGAAGGAAGGAGTGAAGCATGTGGTACTTGACTTGAGCCAGTGGAATCACAATGTAAGAGAGGTCCAGGGTATACACATGGAGATTGGTGGCTTAAGTTGGAACATCATAAATGTATATGCCACAGTGGACTGTCTTGTCAGAAAGGAACACTGGGACTGGCTTAAGGAACTGGAGGAATTACCAGGTGATTCGCTACTCATATGTGGAGACTTCAATGCAAGGCACAGAGATTGGGACAGTAGTGGAGAAAATCGACAGGGAATTGCCCTTGCAGATGCCATGGTGGACTCCGATGTGGTCTGCATAAATGATGGTAGGCCGACTAGAATGGCAATGAGGATTGGCGATGCAGACACAGCTAATGACTTGGCACTTGTCTCCCAGTCATCGGTGTAAAGTGGACTGTTTTGAATGACCATGGGAGTGATCACATGCCACGCTCAGTCCTGATCTCTAAACCCAGGAAAGTTAAAGCTGGTAGAGCGTGCAAGACCTTCCGGTATGAGAGGACCGATTGCCTTCTTGGACGCCTCAGGCAAGGGGCATGCAACAGGACTGTAAAAACTCCTTTTCCCCATGGTGGACCCCAGAAGTAGACTATGCTTGGAAAGCAAAGAGAGCTGCAGTGAAGCAGCTAAAGAAAGTGCGACAGACACTTCAAAGCTCACAGGAGGAAGTGGACACAGCGGGAAATGTCAAGAAAGACAAGGTGGAGGTTTTCAAGCGCTGTGTTGCAGAGGCCAAAAAGGCAAAGTGGGAATGTTTCATGAAGGAGATTGAAGGTGATAAAACACTGCAAAAATTCTGGAAACTGCACAGGCATGTGCAGAGAAAAGATCGGCCTATGACAGTGGGAACAATTTATAGAGATAATGGTGTGCGCGTGACAACAGACAAAGAGAAAGGGGAGGCGTTTCTCCAGAGATTTTTAGAGCAGACCAATCATAATGATGCGGACACCAGGGATGCAGTTAGAGAGGAGTTATCTGGCACCACGAAGAATATGCAGTATGAAGACATCATATGGGTGGAAGATGTTAAACACATTTTGAAAAAGGCAACAGACACGGCACCAAGGCCCGATGGGGTCAGGTATGGCCACATGAAGGGTTTGAGTGATGCAGACTTGGAGGAGATGACCGACTGCTTTAACCAGAGCATTAGGACAGCATCAGTACCGCAGGATTGGGTGCACAGCTATCTCATCTCTCTCCCAAAACCATTCAAGGATCATTCAAAGCTTAGCGGCTTTAGAATCATCACCCTTCAAAATACATTTGAGAAGGTTCTAGAGAAGATAGTCGCTGTCAAGCTGCAAGAGTTTTTGGAAAGCGGGAAGCTTCTTCCAAGAGGCCTGGGGAGCTACAGGCCAGGAAAAGATACCTGGTCAAATGCAGCCACTTTTGCCTTTGACGTTTATGAGGGGTTCCAGAGTAGACAGGAAACGATGGCGGCAGCGCTTGATCTCGAGGATGCGTACAATAGAGTTCGATATGATATTTTGATGACCACACTGATGGAGAAGGGGGTCAATCCCTGGTTGGTGAACTGGATAGCAGCCGTCCTGCACTCTCGTCGGGTTGCTCTCCGTCTGGGTGCATGGACCTCAGAGCCACATATTTTAACCCCGGGACTGCCACAGGGATCTGCAGTCTCACCGGTGATCTTTAATGTGTATACGAGCAAGATTGCAAACCTAGAAGCACCAGGGGTAGGAAGAATACAAACATTTGCAGATGATATTCTTGCATATAGGCAGGGGAGAGATAGGGAGCAAACAGCCCAGGAGTTGCAGGCGACAGTAGACAAAGTGATTGACTGGTGCACTGAAATGAGTGCTGTCATCCACCCGGAAAAGGCGGCTGTTTTGTGGTGCTCTCTGGACAACAGGATTGTGAGAGCGGATGTCCCAAGCATCGCGATAGATGGTAGAATTGTCAGCAGAGAGAACAAACTAAAGTATCTGGGGATCACATTTGACAGGAGCCTATCCTTCAAGGACCATGTGGAGACGGTTGTGACAAGATCTCAAAAGGGACTCAGTGCACTTAAAACTATGGCTGCAATGGACACAGAGCAGAGAATGCTTTTCATACTATACCAGCACTTGATCCTCTCAGTAATTGATTATGGATTAGGTCTGCTCACTGTCTCAGAGAGTCAGCTGGTGAAGTTAGAGCGCATACAGAACGAAGCTATGCGGGTCATTTTGGGATGCACTAGAGACACCCCAGTAGTGTGTATGCGTTTCATCCTTGGTCTGCCGAGTGTTGCTGGTAGGCTCAAGGTGATGCAGGCGAAGGTATACATCAGAGTAGCTGCAGACACAGACCACCCACTGCATGAGGCGCTGGACACAGTTATGGGTCAGTGACTGATAAGAGGGAAATCATGGATGGCTCAGGCGGAGGATACGATCAGACAGGTGTGCCCCTTGGAGAACATTAGGCGTGGAGAGGAGTGGGTCAGAGTGCCAGCGGAGCAGTCAGAATTGTGCAGAGTTATAATCACATTAAGCCGGGAGTGCAGGGAGTGACCAGTAGGGGCCACGGAAGTGGAAATCCAGCAACTAATTCAGGACAATGCTCACTCGGGTGATGTGATTATCTACACAGATGGTTCGGTGTCAAGAGGTGGGAAAAGTGGCTGGGGTTTCATAGCCAAAGCCAATGGTCGACCTTTGGGGCAGGAGAGCCTGGCATATGATACCACAACATCCAGCTTAAGAATGGAGGTGGAGGCGGTCACTGCGGCTCTCCGCTGGATGGAGAATACGACACACACACACACACACACACACACACACACACACACACACACACACATCGTGATTGTAACTGACTCAGAAAACATGCTGACGAGGGTGAGGACGGGCAGGCTTCGTGTGGAGTGGCTTGCTTCGCTTCGGAGGTCACGGGTGACAAGCATCGCCTGGATCTTTTCTCCGGGGCATGCCGGTATGCTGGGGAATAAACAGGCGGACAGATTGGCTGGCTCGGCAAAACTTGGTGGAGCATTGATGCATGACAAGAAAGACGTGGTTGCGGCCTTGTGGGAGCACGTGCACACCTCGGAGGAGCAAATGGATTACCATGGTCTGGCAAGAATGAGACAGCGAGGAGTGACGAGGGGATCTGGCCGACGCTCAACGCTCAGAGGAAAGGCGAGACGGACATATAATCAGATTGCTACTAGTACTATTAGTGTTAGAACTCTTCGCTGGCTGCTGAGGATGGGGACGGAGCGCTTTAGGATTGCCCCGAATGTTGTGATGTCGATTCCTAAATCAATCAATCAAATCAATCAATCAAAGAGTTTGACAGCTGTTTTGACTATTAGATATGGAATGAAAAGATATGGCAAATGCTGTCATGATTATAAACTACCTAAGGATATTCTGCGAAAAATTGGATGCACAGGAGGCATATACATGTTTCTTTCAATCATCCTCCTCATCCTTACCATCGAAGGAGCAAACACAACAGGAAATAGCTACAGAAACTGAAGAGGAGTTGTTTGACTGGGATTTGGCAGATCTAGAATAACCTTCATTCTGATATCCAGTGATAATATTAAATTATAATGTGCTACTTTATAACATTTTGAATGAATACCGCCAGGGCTTGTTTTAGTGATTTCCCCCCAAAAAATAGTATTGCAATTTAGTGCTTTTTTGGCTCGAAAGTAGTTCTGATTGAGATTTGGCAATAAACTTCATTGTAATATGAAGTGATAATAATAAATTATACTGTGCTACCTTGTTACATTTGTAATAAAAACAGTTGGTGCTTCTTTTTGGTGCTTCCTAAACAATTTTGGTGCTTTTTAGTGCTTTTTAGGGTCGATTTTGGTGCTTTTTCATCAAAGGGAGATGGCAACACTGGCAGTCTATGATTTTTCTGTTCATCCACGCTAATCACGTGATCCTAAATAGCTCTGACCACATCTGCCTTATCATGCATCAATACCCCACTCATAGGTACAGACCCAGTTAATCTGTTCGCTTGATCCTTTCCCAGCACACCAGCATGTCTTGGGGAAAAGACCCAACAGATGCTCTCTATTCTTAATATTTGACTTGAAATATGTCATTCTGCCCGTAGCATGCCTGTCAAAGAGATCTAGAAGGGGGATATTAGGGTGTGAGCGGAGCAGCACCACTGCTGTACTGCCAGATGACTTTGTCATTTTACAAGCTTACCAGTAGCCAGCCACCCATAATTTGTTCTAGTCGTTAGGCACAGAGCATGAGATTCTCAACACAAAGCAAGGATTAATGGCATATGTGATACTGTTAATTGTTTTTATTAGCATCTACCATGCACACAGCCTGTAAATCTCTATCCCGAGCGTTTCCCGCGAAGGTTGTTCCACTAGTGTTACAGATGCTGTGAATAATACCGAAGTGGCGAAGTTGTTTAAGAATATTCCCATTTACCCGTATATCATATTGTGATATATCATTCTTCTCAGAGACGACCATAATCGCTGTAAAATCCAGACAATTCTGAATAGGTCAACACAGGGCGTAAGTGGATTGATGCCGTGAGCTTCATTGTGAGATGCGAGGCAGCAGACAAGACCAGGACTATGACTGCCCGCGTCTACCTCGTCCTTACACACGAACCTGTAGAACGCTACAACGTGTCCAGCCAAACTCACAGAAGCAGACTCCGTCGGTATGTCGACATCCCCCCTTGCAGCTGGTGGAGCACTTCTCTCGACAGTCTCGTCCAAAGGTGTTAGAGGTACAGGCTGCAATACACAAGCAAATTGTTCTACATGCTATAGTTGATAAGAAAAATGTTCTACGTGCTAAAACAAAACAAGCAAATTGGTCTACAAGCTTTAAAAAAATAAGCAAACTGGTCTACAACCTGTAATTAACACGCAAGTTGCTCTACAGGCTATAATAAACAAGCAAATTAGTCTACAAGCTATAGTTGATAAGCAGACTAGTCTACACGCTATAGTTCGCAAACAGATTGTTCCACGGGCTGTAATAAACAAGCAATTTCTCCAGCCGGCTACAATCATCATCATCAAATGCCATGCCGGCTGGCATAGGCGTTCATAATTTTCAACAGATCTCGGTCTTTGGTTTTTCTGAATCAACTCTGCTGATGATATTCCTTCATGCCACTGTCTCAATCGGTCCAGCATTATTTCTCTTAGTCTGCCTCTGCCTCTCTTCCCCTCGATCTTTCCAGTTGTCACAATGTTCTCCAATGCCTCTCCTTTCATCACATGACCAAAGAAACCTGCTGGCCTCTTTCTTATTGTTGTATATAATGTTATAGTTTCATTTGCCTCTTTCAGACAATCACTGTTAGTTACTTTGGTTTAAGGAATTCACAAAATTCGTCTTCGGAACCACATCTCTGTTGCTTCCAAGTTCTTCCTAATTTGTTCATTTACATTCCAAGATTCACTGCCATATAGCAGAAGAGGTTCTATATAGCACCGTAGCACTATCTTTCTTACATTCATTGATACTGGCTTACTGCATTGGATACTCCTCATTTTCTGAAATACAGCCTTTGCTTGCCCTATTCTGCTCTTAATCTCTGTTGTGCAAATAACATCTGATGTTATAAATGCCCTGAGTACTTAAAACTATCAAGGTGGGCTACAATAAACAACCACATTATTCTACAGGCTAAAATCAACAAGGACATTGTTCTGTAAATCGGTCTACATGTTATAATAAATGAACAAATTGGTCTAAAGGGTATAGTACATGATGACATTGGTCTTCAGGCTATAAAAATGATAGTCTAAAGCAGTGTTTCCCAACAGGGGGGGGGGGGGTGTCACGGGAAAACTGCGGTTTAGTGATGCCTTGATAACTTACACATAAAACTACCAGGTATGAGGAGGGTTAACAATCGAGTACTTCAGTCTGAGATGAGGACGAATTAAAGGTTATTGACCGACAGTATAAAATAGGATACAGTGTAAGGAGTCATTGACCAGCTCTGTCAACGGAGAAAACAACGGGGAGACTTCGAGAACGGGAAAACGAACGGAGACGGCGATCAAAGGGTTCGGACGCTTGGAAGTACTATCGTAGGGGAACACAGGGAATCGGCGGAGGGACGGAAAGGAACGAGCAATTAACGAATACGTGACTTCACAGACGTTTGATGTGGGGACTTACGGCAAAATTTGATTGTGGATCAAAAGACAACGGGGGATTGGACACTCGATATAAATAGTAGAAACTGGGTTTTCTGTTTTATTGTGTGTTCCAAAACTGGACAGAGATATCTATGCATCCTATGTGTGGAAAGAAATTATAGTCCCATATTGTTTAAGGCAATGGGATATGAGTGCCGATGTGCTTAAATATTAATTTCAATCCATAGATGATCATAGAAGTGATAAGGTAATCTAACCTTAGCGTGATGTAATTGCATAGGGAAATAGGTGTTTGTTCTTGACTTGGAGCATTTCCTTCGTTTATCTAATCGTGTAGACTTTAGTGCACTCATCAGTCTTATGTCAGAGTGTCTTTCGGAGGCTTCTCAATATGGCTAGAGAAGGACACTCACATAAGAAAATAGTATGAAGCAGACTCATCTCACCGGATTACATATCTCTCCCACAGGTTCCAATCCCACTATTGTAATCAGAGAAGAAATTAAGATTACTTCACTTGAGCAAATAAAGTACCTACCTAGAACCAACAAGAACATAGGCATGTTTTACTAGTGAGAATAGATAACTTAATGTCAAATACAGAACACTGTATACACAAACGAATATACAAGTAAAGCACTTAAAAGGAAAAAAGACGTTAACCTGTGGCAAGCAGGGATACTTAAAACTGCATGCAATTGCACTGGGAATAAAGATAACACTTGATTAACGAGAGACATTGTGTAGAACATTTATATTAACTCTAGACAATGTTGGATAGTGGCGGTGTGTATTTCGTGATGGACTGTAATACCTTCCAAAAACAGGAAATATATGGATTTCAGTGACTTACCTAAATCAGATTATTTTCTGCTGATAAGACATTAAACATTTGTTTTTCAAGAATTGGATTACGTCCAAACTCAAGCAGGAGGAGAGCATCCAGGGTGAGAGCTGTCCAATTATATGTGTGATGTCCTGTGGTTCGGCCGAATGACGAGGCGAGAAAGTATACGGCACATACGACTTCCAGAGTCATATCTTGCACCCACACTAGCAGACACTACCAACTACATATACACATTCAATACATACAACTGAAATAGTTTTCAACAATAAACAGGTTATTAATTATTGGAGGAAACTATTGTCAGGGTATGTTATGAAGTATAGAGAGAGAGAGAGAGAGAGAGAGAGAGAGAGAGAGAGAGAGAGAGAGAAAGAGAGAGAGAGAGAGAGAGTGTACGGAAGACAGAAGGGAGGAGTGTAGACAAAAGTCATTCAATAGTTCCAATAGTAGAAGCATAATCAAGGTGTGCTTGTCGAGTCCACTTTCCTCCAGGGACGACAAGCGATATAAAATGGTGGAGCAGCGAGGTATTTGTCTAATGAAGCCTAGCGGGGTACCTGCATATAGGTACATTAAATGGTAGATGCATAGCAGGGCATATGCATAGCGGATAAGACATATAATACCAACATTAACTGGACTGCATAAGGGTACTTGCCTAGCGGGATACTTGAAGAGGGGTAACTGCATAGGGGTACATGCATATTGGTATATACATATTGGGATATACATATGAGTATACAGATTGATGACTTTTAGTGGAAGCACGTTCCAGACAGGGTGAATGTGGATAGGTGTTCAGACACAGTACATACCTGTTCACACTTGACACGTCTATGATAAGTCTTTATCCTATATCTTCTCTAGTGATTGAGAGATTGGTTGTATTGTACTGTGTGGTGTCATAAATAAATATTTAGATATCCATAGTTAAATTGATATAGGTTCTAATAGATTATCTGTTTATAGTGAGTACTTCTTTCCTGCCTTAAGGTGTCTTTACTCAACTTGCTGACTTACCTGCTTTAACTATAGCCACTCCCAAAATAACTACCGCCGAACTTAGGGCAAACGGAGAGGAAATTGGTTTATCTGGTTCGGAACTAACTGATTACATACAAGAGAGGGAGCGGGAACTTCGCCAAGGAGTAAGGGAAGATCTAAAGGCCAAGTTGGAAGCCGAGGAAGCCGACAAGATAAGAGAACATGAATACCGCATGAAAGAGTTAGAACTCAAAACACAAACTAAGAGTGAAATAGATGCAGCAGAAGGAAGTTCATCTTCACGTGGTTCAACCCACATGAGTGGACATGGGTACCATGCCATGATGTTTCCCTTAGCTGTTTATGAAGAGTCGAAAGAACGCTTTGACCAGTACGATAGTCGTTTTCAAGCAATGGCCGTTGCTATGGGACTGGATAGAAGCAAATGGGCTCTTAAATTATCCCAGGGGTTACTAGGTTCGGGTTACGAGGTGTACACACGCCTACCTCCAGGATATGAAAATAATTACGAGGAATTAAAAGCCGCTTTGATGAAGCATTATGAGATCACAGCACAAACATATCGGAAGAAGTTTAGATCGTCAAGACGAGAGCCGGGAGAGCTATTCGCCGCCTACAGTCTGCGCCTGAAATCATATCTCCAGAGATGGATGGACTTGGCAGAGTTCAAGTGGGACTATGAGAGACTAGAAGAGATGATGGTAGTCGACCAGATGCGACAGCAAATGTCAGAACCACTGAAGACATTTTTAGGAGAACAAATGGCGGAACGGCTGGATGTTGTGAATAAGCTGGCGGAAAGATTCGTAGAAGTCCATGGGGAATCTAAAGAAACCAATATACCCACCACAAAAGGTCAGGAGAAACAAGACAGAAAGAAACCTAAGAACTCGGAAGGAGGAAAAGGGGAGCCTTATATAAAGCACACAGAGGTGAGTTCAGAGAAGGTGAAGGAAGGAAACCCGAGCACCTCGAATTCTCCAGCGAAACGACCGTGGTCCGAGAAGTGGTGTTCAATCTGCAAGTTGCCCTCTCATAACACAAAGGACTGCAGATCGAAGCCGAAAGGTTATCACTTCGCGGCATGCCAAGTGATTCATAAGAAGGTGATCACAGACAAGGCTGAGGTCGGCGAAGAAACTTTGACCAAAGAAAGCCCACGGAAAGTTTGGAAGGGAAAATGGTGCACACACTGCAGGTCGAAAACACATAATACTGTGGACTGCCGATGCCAGGAAAAGGTCGAGGAGGTGGAATACACTCCGGACCAAGAGAGACTACCTGTGGTTGAACTGATTGAAGTCAATGGCCAGCAGGTTGCTTGTCTCTACGATTCAGGTTTGGATGGGGAAGCTGTGATAGATGCCAGCCTGGTAAACCCAGACCAACTTACAGTGGAGACCATAGAGATACAGCCGGCAATGAGGAGTGCTGTTACCATGACGCTGCCAATCGCCAAGGTGGAGATTAAGTCCAGGTACGTCACGGGCATTATTCCTGCTGCTGTATTAGCTGATTCCCTATTCCCAATGATCATTGGCACAAAATATGTCTTTTTGGGGGTGCCCAAACAGCCAGCCCACAGGGGAGCAGTAACCAGTGGATCTCAAGGGAAGGAAAAAGAGGCAGAGACACTATGCGACAACTCAGTGCTAGGGGAATTGCATACTGCCCAGAGGAAGGACACTACGTTGCGTCCTTGCTACAGGAAGCTGCAAAGAAGTGCTGAGCCACCAGAACAGGGACAGTACTTTCTGAAGAATCGACTACTCTATCGGAGAGCTGGGAGGTGAGACAACCTGCACGAGCAGTGGGTGGTTCCAGAGACCCACCGTCCTCACATTCTTCAGAGTGGACACATCATAGCCGAGAATCGACATATGGGTGTCAGAGAGACATTGCAGCAAATTTCCGGCCATTATTGCTGACCAGGAATGACCGGAGATGTACGCCGGTTAGTGAAGTCTTGTTCAGAGTGCCAGAAAGCACCACCGAACAATTGGATTAAGAGTAAAATAGCTCTTAAGGTGGAAGACCAAGTGGAAGTATGGGGTCCAGCAGAGACTAATATACCCCAAGTAGGATGGAAAGGACCTTATCCTGTGGAAAAGGTTGTGTCCAAGAATACCTATGGAATCCGGATCGGGGGAGAAAGGAAAAATCTCCCTAGGCATCTCATTAAGAAATATGAGGAGAGATCCGAGAGCAAAGCTTCGCACATTATGGTGATGGCAGCCATTAAGACAAAGGTTACAAGTCCAGACGAAGACCAGAGATCACCAGTACTACATAGGAGGGCATATGGGAAAGTACGTGATAGGTCAGATTTACCCAACGAAGGTAGGAGGGAAATCACACGTCAGGGAAAGGACAAGAGTGAAACTTTCACTAGTAACCAAGTTCAGAAGAGGTGGGTAACGTCCGGAAAGACGAGAAATACCCAGGACTCCAACCGAAGATGGGTTGACCAGATCCAATATCGTCCAAGATGGTCCTGGAAGCAAAAGTCCAGGAGGTTTGGGAAAGACGACTCGGTCCAACGCAGACGAGGCGGAAAATCCCCAGAGGCAAAGCCGGGGGAAACCAAGAGGACATGGAGGCAGTTTTACAATCAGGATGGGACAATCCGTCTGTATTGTGAGCCGTCGCTTACGCAAGTCGAAAGTAGGTCGACAGGACGTACAGGGGCGATGTGCCAACACTAGTTTCGGTCATGAGTAGTATAGTAGGGTGTCTATTAGGTCGCTTACTGGATGAGGAGGTGAGCCATGTGAGGATCCAGTCATATCATCAACACGTGATGTTCATAGCTACTTCGCAGAAGCTCAACGTACGGTGGATGTGATGGTCGGTGTTGCGGCAGCAGTACAACTTCACAGTGGAATACATCCCTGGTAAGGAGAATGTAGGAGCGGATTTCTTATCTAGACATCCAACTCCAGAGGAAGAGGAATAGGTTGGTGGATCATCGGAATCAAAACTACAGTGAGGAAGAGTCGACGCGGTCAACTCTCTTAAGAGGGGGTCTATGTCACGGGAAAACTGCGGTTTAGTGATTCCTTGATAACTTACATATAAAACTACCAGGTATGAGGAGGGTTAACAATCGAGTACTTCAGTCTGAGATGAGGACGAATTAAAGGTTATTGACCGACAGTATAAAATAGGATACAGTGTAAGGAGTCATTGACCAGCTCTGTCAACGGAGAAAACAACGAGGAGACTTCGAGAACGGGAAAATGAACGGAGACGGCGATCAAAGGGTTCGGACGCTTGGAAGTACTAGCGTAGGGGAACACAGGGAATCGGCGGAGGGACGGAAAGAAAAGAGCAATTAACGAATACGTGACTTCACAGACGTTTGATGTGGGGGACTTACGGCAAAATTTGATTGTGGATCAAAAGACAACGGAGGATTGGACACTTGATATAAATAGTAGAAACTGGGTTTACTGTTTTATTGTGTGTTCCAAAACTGGACAGAGATATCTATGCATCCTATGTGTGGAAAGAAATTATAGTCCCGTATTGTTTGAGGCAATGGGATATTAGTGCCGATGTGCTTAAATATTAATTTCAATTCATGGATGATCATAGAAGTGATAAGGTAATCTAACCTTAGAATAATGTAATTGCATAGGGAAATAGGTGTTTGTTCTTGACTTGTAGCATTTCCTTCGTTTATCTAATCGTGTAGACTTTAGTGCACTCATCAGTCTTATGTCAGAGTGTCTTTTGGAGGCTTCTCAATATGGCTAGAGAAGGACACTCACATAAGAAAATAGTATGAAGCAGACTCATCTCACCGGATTACATATCTCTCCCACAGGTTCCAATCCCACTATTGTAATTAGAGAAGAAATAAAGGTTACTTCACTTGAGCAAATAAAGTACCTACCTAGAACCAACAAGAACATAGGCATGTTTTACTAGTGAGAATAGATAACTTAACGTCAAATACAGAACACTGTATACACAAACGAATATACAAGTAAAGCACTTAAAAGGAAAAAAGACGTTAACCTGTGGCAAGCAGGGATACTTAAAACTGCATGCAATTGCACTGGGAATAAAGATAACACTTGATTAACGAGAGACATTGTGTAGAACATTTATATTAACTCTAGACAATGTTGGATAGTGGCGGTGTGTATTTCGTGATGGACTGTAATACCTTCCAAAACAGGAAATATATGGATTTCAGTGACTTACCTAAATCGGATTATTTTCTACTGATAAGACATTGAACATTTGTTTTTCAAGAATTGGATTAAGTCCAGGCTCAAGCAGGAGGAGAGCATCCAGGGTGAGAGCTGTCCAATTATATGTGTGATGTCCTGTGGTTCGGCCGAATGACGAGGCGAGAAAGTATACGGCACATACGACTTCCAGAGTCATATCTTGCACCCACACTAGCAGACACTACCAACTACATATACACATTCAATACATACAACTGACATAGTTTTCAACAATAAACAGGTTATTAATTGTTGGAGGAAACTGTTGTCAGGGTATGTTATGAAGGAGAGAGAGAGAGAGAGAGAGAGAGAGAGAGAGAGAGAGAGAGAGAGAGAGAGAGAGAGAGAGATAATAGTGTATGGAAGACAGAAGGGAGAAGTGTAGACAAAAGTCATTCAATAGTTCCAATAGTAGAAGCATAATCAAGGTGTGCTTGTCGAGTCCACTTTCCTCCAGGGACGACAAGCGACAGGGGGACAATTCGATTGTTAAGGGGGGCAATTCGAAAATGGATGAAATCGGCTGGATATAACAAAACGGGCAGACTTGAGACTGAAGTTAACTAAATTGGAACCTGACATAAAATCTCTTTGCAGCAAGCATCAAACGCAAGGATCTCACTAAATTTAAATAATAAATAATTACTAATAATTAAAATAATATAGAAAAATCTTTCATTAAAATTATGTTGTACTTGAATTTCAGTTCTCCATTATATGTTTTGAAAATTTACTTACTGTGTTTGCTCAATAATTTCCTATTGATTTCTTCCTAAAACCTATCATTCAAGTTTCTTTAGTGAACATTTCAATTTTTGAATATTAAAAATAATGTATATGTTTTTCCTGTCACATTCTGAGATTTTTGTATAACTATATTTTGTCTGCCGGTCTCTGTGGCTACGGGCTTGCGAACGCGGTTTGTGAGCCCGTATACCCGGGTTCGAAACACAGCGGTGCTGGTTTTTTCGAAAAAGGTATATTGGACGGTCGTTCAGAAAGCAATGGCAAACTACTGAACGTAACACTTGCCTAATGCATCAACAGCAGCTGAAAATGCTGGTGTTGACTGTAACGTCCCATAAGGGATACGGATACGCAACAAAATTAAATTAAATATGTTAGGTGGGTGGGGGGCATAAGGATTTTAGAAAGGCTTAGGTGGGGTATAGCACAAAAAAGGTTGGGAAACACTGGTCTAAAGGCTATAATAAATGATAAAATTACCCTTCAGTCTATAATAAATGATTAATCGGTCTTCATGCTATAATAAATGACCATATTGGTATACAGACTATAGTTTTTAATGTATGTCCTTTACAGGGAGGCGCGGCTGGCCGAGTGGCTGGAACACTGGATTCTCCTTCGGGAGACCCGGGTTCGATCCCTCGGTAAGGTGTGGGATTTTATTCTGTCGGGGGCAAAAATAAAATCCTAACCTGTACAGTACGCGGCGACTGCACTAGCCAGAAAACCTTAATTACTCAGGCTGAAAGACCCCTTTGCCATACACCGCAAGGTTATTGGTAGTAAATGACAGTTTTTGACAGTATCCTTTACAGGACATCGCTGTCAACACCATCATTTTACAGCTGTTGTGATCTCTTGGCAATTTTACTTTCAGTAGCTTGCCATTGCTTTCTGATCGACCGGTTCCCAGACCAATTCGTTAAAACCCAGCGCAACGCAGTCTGCTGCCAAATCACGCGCAGCTGTGTTTCGAACGCGGGTAAGCGAGATTGCCAACTGCGCCCGTAACCCTTTCGCCTTTGAGACCGGCACAGATTATAGTAAATGATGAAATTGGTCTACAGGCTACAATTAATAATCAAATTGGACTACAGGCTAATTGGACTACATGCTATTATTAATAATCAAATTGGACTACAGGCTATAATTAATAATCAAATTGGATTACAGGCTATACTAAATTATCAAATCGGTATATATTGTTTGTCCATCAAGATTGATGATGACCATTTACTTCATCCAGTGGGGTTGAAAGTATGGAGCCGTGAGTTCTATGATGGCTGTTAAAGACTATTTTGGCTCGAAATGTTCTTTGACATTGTGTGCAAAGAATGCTTGACGTTCCAGGATGGGGATCTTTTCCACAGCTCTTGCAGTCCTCTTTGCTTCACAAGTGAATGCACCCTTGCGTAATGATGTAAGCCACGAATTTCGGTCTTTAACAGCAGTCTCTCAAGTGTCGTGAGGAATTGCAAAAGCTTTTAGTGAAATATACAGTGTTTTTAAAACGTTTCCCCTGATCGCATTGGAAGTGTTTATCACAACGCAGCTCGCCGTAAAAATTCGTTTAGGGAGTCTATGATCTGGCATGCGAGTCAAGTGACCAGCCCAGCGAATCTGACTCTTCATTAGTATAATGTGGATACTGGGCATGGACGCTCTTTCTAGGACCTCAGTGTCTGGGATCTTGTCTTACCATTTAATCTTCAATAGCTTCCTGAGGCAGACTGTGTGGAAGTGGTTTAGTTTCCTAGCGTGTCGCTGATAAACAGTCCAGGTTTCACAAGCACATAGCAGTGTGTATAATACAACTGCTTTGTAGACTTTCAGCTTTGTTTGCAGGCTTATTCCATTTCTGTCCCATACATTCTTGTACAGTCTGCCAAAGGCCGCGCTGTCCTTCGAGATTCTTGAATTCACTTCTTCATCAAATGCGGCAGCTTGGGACACAGTGCTGCCAAGATAGGGGAATTTGTCACAACACTTAGTCTATGACCATTCACTTTGATGTTTGGCACGATGTGATTATTCCCTCGAACTGGCTGGTACATGACTACAATCTTCTCCAAGTTGATATTGAACCCAAAGTTGGCACAGACACATGAGAAAGCTGAAACATTGTGTTGCATGTTTGTCTCGCTATACATGCTATAATAACTGATAAAATTTTTCTACATGCTATAATAAATGATGAAATTGGTCTACATGCTATAATAAATTATCAAATTGATCTACAGGCTATAATAAATGACAAAATTGATCGACAGACTATAATATATTATCCAATTAGTCTACAGGCTATAATGAATGATCAAATTGATCTTCAGACTATAATAAATGATCAAACTGATCTTCAGACAATAATAAATGATCAAATTAATCTACAGGCTATAATAAATGATAAAATCGGTCTACAGGCTACAATACATGATCAAATTAGTCTAAATACTATAATAAATGATTAAAGTCTACAGGCTATAATAAAGGATCAAATTGGTCTACAGGCTATATATACTAAATGAACAAATTCATCTACAGGCTGTAATAATTGATTAAATTTATCTCAAGGATATATTAAATGATCAATTGGTCTACAGGTTTTTATAAATGATCACATTGATCTACAACCTGTAATAAATGATCAAACTGATCTACAGGCTATAATAAATAAGCAAATTGGTCCACGTGAAATAATAAATAAGCACATTTGTCCACAGGCAATAATAATCAAGCAAAAATTTATACTGGAACAGAACTGGGGTGTTATTTATTTTTGCACTAAATTTCATACTGCTGGCATTTTCTTTGCGCAGCAGAAAGTCATTTCTGTTTGTGTTCACTGCAGTTTAGTGCAGATCACCGTAATACAGATTACTTTAACACGGATCACCATCCAACCGATAACTACACCAAGAATTACTATAACATGGATTATTATAACAATGATTACTATGACATGGAATACTTTCACACGGATTACTTTTTCATGGATTACTACATCAAGGATTACTACAACAGTATTACTATTACACGGATTATCATAACGCGGATTACTAGCACAAGGATTACTATAATAAGGAGCAGTATAACAAGGATTCCTATAATATATAAGAAAGGACAGTATAACAAGGATTACTTTAGCAAGGATTCATATAACACGGATTACTATAACACAGATTAATATAACACGAATTAATATAAACGAAATACTAAAACAAGGATTATTATAACAATAATTACTATTATAAGGGACAGTATAAAAAGGATTACTGTAAGAAAAGAAATATAGCACATAAGTATAGCAACTGCAACAACAAAGACTACAACAACGGTGAGATTACCTTTGAAACAACGCTCGCACAGACAACCCTCCTGACACATGCAACTACACCCACAACAACAAAAACAACAACAACAACACAGCGCTCGCCCGTGACACCCTCCTGACATGTGTAACAACAACAACAACAAACACAACAACGATAGTGAGATTACCATTGAGACAGCGCTCGCCGGTGACCCCCTCCTGACATGTGTAACAGGCTCCATTGCGGGGATCACACCTCCCCTGGTAACACCCACGACCACAGGGCAGCGAGCACTTTGCTCCATACCTGCCAGTAGGACAGGCAGCTGAGCAAGCTCCGGTCACTGGACTACACTCCTCGCCAATTGTACACGAACACGGGTTGTTACACTCCAGTCCGTGCATGCCTTTACGGCAGGACTCATCTAGAATACAAGTACATATGTGTCCAATGGGATGTCAAAACCAATTGCCTTTAGGGCAGATATCATCTAGAAAATTACTCCAGCGGTAAGGTAACACAATACACATGAACAAAATAATCTGCAGAAGCTGCCAGATCATCAAGACAATGCTCTAACTGTCCGGCTGTGGGAGATAACCTTATATACATCTATAATCTAAATAATATTTTATGTACTATTTATCGATAACACTGGTTTACACTCACTGTTTGCCTTAAAATGTATAGCTGTTCTTGTGTAATTTTGTGTTGCTGATTACAAAAAAAAAAAAAAAAAGTAATCAGTTTTTTCCCCTTTCTGCTCTACATTTTGAGATAACTAAGAATGACCGTCTTTGTGGGGGAAATGTTATATACGAGCCTAGAGTTAGGTGACATCAGTGGCATTTTAACTGTAATCTTTTTGCATATCCTTTACAGGACTTAGCTGTCAACACCAGCATCTTTCAGCTGTATGTTGATCTCTTGGCAAGATTACGCTCAGTAGTTTGCCATTGCTTTCTGAGCGGCCGGTTCAGTATCCCGCAAGTCACGAGTGGGGGTCGAACCGCCTCAGCTCTCGCTCCGCTACGAGACTCTGCGTGACAAACGGGATTACAGAGAGAAAGTGTTGTAACCCCACAGCCAGAGAGACCGGCAACTGTAATCTGCATTCATATTATATATAATTAGTTTACATTTATTACTTTCATATAAGACACCACATATGTATTAAATCCTTATCACTTGCATTTTGTTTATCAATAGTCAACACAGAAAAAGCTTCTTTTCAAGGACTTCCTGGAATGTAATATGCAGGGACGGTCACGTTTAAGGGTCCAATAGTAATATGCGATCATGTGAGCATCCTAAAGTTCCTGGAATCACTCTTCCATTTTATCTATATCTTGGTGAAATCTTTCACCTTGCTACTCACTACAGTCGCTAAGATGCTCGGGAAAGAACTGTAAATGGCTATGGAGGTAGTGCAATTTTATGCTCATGTTGCATTCATGCTTATAAAAACTCGAAAGCATGTTTTCAACTAGTCCAGAATAATTGTCTGTCATCGAATAAATAAAATATGGACCGCTTATTAACTTTAATCTGGGGTCCATCAAAAATTCCAGCTTTAAGTTTGTTTATGCTCAATTCCGAGACAGAAACATGGAGCTGATCCACGACTCTGGTGATCGAGTGAGATGGCAAAACATGACCGCCCACGCTTACCGACATGGCACATGATGGATGAATGCTCAATTCCGGAAACTTTCTGCATAATTAATTAAATCAAGTACCATCTTTGTTCAGTGCCTTAACAAATTGCTTCATCAAGCAAAGTTTTATATATAATGGTGGCAGTTGAACTCTTTTCCTATCAATGGGAGGCTTTTTGATAATATTTTTTTTTTCCAACTTTAAATTCATCTCTCAACATCCATTATTTCTTTGTCCAATGCGAATCTTTTGCCCTGCTATCCCACAAACATATAAAGCATGGATATTTGGTGAATCCACTTTACTGGCCAACCAAGAAGTTCATCATTTTGAGTTCTGTACAAACCATAAAGTTACGCTTAAAATATTATAATTTTTCCAGAACTGTGCATACTCCTCCTTCATTGTAGTAGAATGAGCAAATGTAATTGTGCAATAGTTGTGTATGATATATTGATTGATTGATTTAAGAACTGACATCACAGCATTCGGGCCATTCCCATAAGCGCTCCACCCCATCCCCAGCAGCCAGCAATGAGTTCCAACACCGATAGTACCAGTAGCAATCTGATTATATGTCCGTCTCGCCTTTCCTCTGAGCGTTGAGCGTCGGCCAGATCCCCTCGTCACTCCTCGCTGTCTCATTCTTGCCAGACCATGGTGATCCATTTGCTCTTCCGAGGTGGACACGTGCTCCCACAAGGCCGCAACCACGTCTGCCTTGTCATGCATCAATATCCGACCAAGTTTTGCAGAGCCAGCCAATCTGTCCGCCTGTTCATTCTCCAGCACCCCGGCATGCCCCGGAGAAAAGATCAAGGCGATACTTGCCACCCGTGACCTCCGAAGCGAGGCAAGCCACTCTGCCCGAAGCTTGCCTGTCCTCACCTTCCTCAGCATGCTTTCTGAGTTAGTCACAATCACGATGTGTGTGTATCGTATTCTCCATCCAGCGGAAAGCTGTACTGACCGTCTCCACCTCCATTCTTAATCTAGATGTTGTGGTATCATATGCCAAGCTCTTCTGCACCAAACGTCGACCCTTAGCTTTTGCTAAGAACCCCCAGGAACTTCTCCTACCTCTCAACACCGACCCATCTGCGTAGATAATCACATCACCCGAGCAAGCATTATCCTGAATTAGTTGCTGGATTTCCACTTCCCTGGCCCCTGCTGGCCACTCCCTGCACTATCGGCTCAATGTGATTATAACTCTCCACAAGTCTGACAGTTGCGCTGGCACTCTGACCCACTCCTCTCCAGGCCTAATGTTCTCCAAGGGGCACACCTGTCTGATCGTATCCTCCGCTTGAGACATCGATGATTTCCCTCTTATCAGTCACTGACCCTTAACGGCGTCCATCGCCTCATGCAACGGGCGATCTGTGTCTGCAGCCACTCTGGGGTATGCCTTCACCTGCATCACCTTGAGCCTACCAGCAACAGTTGGCAGACCAAGAATGTAACGCATACACACTACTGGGATGTCTCTAATGCATCCCAGAATGACCCGCATAGCTTCGTTCTGTATGCGCTCTAATTTCTGCAATAGTTGTTACCATTGTTAAGAGAATACCTTTCAAACTTCATTTAGAGCTGTGACTAAAAAGTCGCCACTCATCTGGTGTATAACTTAAGCCCATTCCATTTACAAGATCTCCTACAGTACTACAAAACACAAAGTTGCTTTCTTTACAAAGGGATGGCAGAAATCCTTGCTCTCTGCTGCGATAAAATGTAACCTGTGTTTCAGCAATCAGTAATTTTAATTCTTTCAATCATGAAGTCAAACGTTCTGTAGATTTCTTGGAGAGATATAGATCTCGGATTATATCATTCAATTCACACTGATCGAAGCGTTGAGCAGCTGGAAAATCATCTTAGAAATCATTATCACTGTCACTTGTCGTTCATCATGCCACTTCTGTTTCCTCTTCTAGCAGGGAATCGAAATGTGACTGAAAGTTGGAAGTTATATGTGATCTCCGTGTATAACAGGTCGTCAAGTAGAATCTAAATCTGAATGTTTCCATTTTTGCGAAATTCCATTAATTTCTGTAATATTGACAACACAAAAATAATTGTCATCATTGTGGTTTTTGGGCAGTTTCATTTTGTACAGAACTAGATAGCAATGCCCCCTCCCCTCCCAGAAAATATAATTAAATACACACAAGTCTGTATTTAAAAAAAACAACACTAAAGCCGCTACAGACAAATAAATGTGGTATTTGGATTTAGCAGGTATCATGTTTGCAAAATAAGGTATGTAATCCTGTAATGATGTCACCAGACCCGCACTTCACATCTAAACACTTCTAACACAACATTGTCATAAACTTAGACACTTACCCCAACATACTCCCACCACAACATAGTCATAGACATAGATACTTACCCCCTAACACTTCTAAAAAACATAGTCATAGACATAGACACTTAATCCCATACACTTCTAAGACAACATAGTCATAAACATAGACATTCAATCCCATATACTGCTAACACAATATGGTCATAAACATAGACACTTAATCCCATACACTACAAACACAATATAGTCATAAACATAGACACTCACCCCCAAACACTTCTAACACAATATATTTATAAACATAAACAGTTACCCCCATACACTTCCAGCTCGCACAACACCAAGGAATTATTCTGCGTCTGGTTGCGTGTTGATCCCACCACCTCCAACCTAACCACTGGGCGCTCTGACAGCACGGGCAGAACATAAACGTCCTGTGGTTGTTCTGACCGTTCTGTGTGGCTAGCGGCCATAAACCCCATTTGAGTGTAGGTCCTAACAGTAAATCCCATCATCTTCGTCGTATCTGCAACAAATATAGTGAAGCTCAAAACAATGTTTTCCTAATAGTGAATTTGAAAAACGAAAACGCAAATAATAGATTACTGTCGTGTCTTACTTTAAAGTGTCGTCCCTGGAGTGAGGGGAGTCAACACCCACATTATATTTTACCCCTTTTCAATATCCTGGAGAATCCACTAGTATCCGTCCAACACACTCCTTCGGTTCATGGACACCTTTTCCTCTCTCTATCACTGTCATTCTATGCCCCCTCTCATTCTTCCCCAACGCAACATATTCAACAACTCTTGCTTCTAAAAATTAATAAAGATTAATTTATTAAAAGCAAAGTGTAATGTACGTGAGATGTGTATGCGAAGAAAATGTGTGTTGTGTACTCTAATGTAAATGTAGAGGTCAGACTACAAAGCTCATGATCAGAGTCCACTCATCATGGCAAGGATTACACGACATCACAAGAATCAGCACAATGGATCTCACCAAATGCCGCGTCTCTCCCGCCAGACATGTCCTCCTCCAGGAACTTTGATAACCATGAGGTCTGATTCCCATTCAAATCTACAGTCCGGGAATGATACTATTTTTGTTCCTAAAAAAAAAAAAAACTGTTCCTAATAGTTCATAGAAACTGAGACCACACAATTCCTGCCCAGTGAAAAATGGAACATTGTCCCATGAAATTACGTTTTTTCCTTCTTGCGAAATGTTCTACAGTTTTCACTCTTAAAACAGTCATTGTATCTAGACTCAAATAGATCTCTTAATTTTCTAGATAACGTCTTAATGTTATGATTTCCTTGATACGTGGAACAAACACTCTCCAATGTTTTGGTTTCATGTAATGTGAAAATCAATCCCTAATGTTCTAGTAATAAGTAGACTGAACATCCATCACCACTGGGATATTCACGAATGGTATGAAAATCAAAACCCATTACTATGTTGCTGTCCACAGGTAGTGTGAAATCTTCTGAGTAATGTTCTCAGTGTTTATCCTGTGGGATACTTATACTACTCAGCTCCACCGAGCAATGTTTATCAACTTCTTCTAGCATAGGCCCAGTGAGAAAGTTGCTGGCCAATCTTCCTGCACCAAAAATTATCCGGGATCTGAATTTTCAGTGGTTCTGTGTTCTTCATCCCAACCAGAGGGAACCTGTAAAATATATAACACAACTGGTGAGAGCCTCCCCGTCACTGATCCCTATTAGATGATCGTGGGCCATCGGCCTCGCTCAGAGAAATACAGTGATTCACTCTGTCAGGGACAGATGAGCTCAACACATAGGTTTTCATCAGGCCAAGACAAGAAAAAAAAAACATACAGAGTGCGGAACCCCCCCCCCCCCCCCCACCAGGGAGCACCCCACTGGAAGATCCTAATTATCCCCCATTACTCAATTCTCAACTAGTAGAGCTTATCAACACTTCACTACTCTATTTTCAACTAACAGAGCTAATCATCACTTCACTACTCTAGCTAGTTTCAACCATGCTACTGTCTAAATTAATTAGGACTAATTATACAATATGAACTACCTTAGGCAACACCGCAGTTATTCTCAATCACATCTAAGTTTGCCATGACAGGCACGTGTAAAATTAATCTAATTAATCCCGCACACGTTAGATGTTATTAAAATCCATAACTGCAGTGCCAAAGCACTTCTGCCTAAATCAACTGTCTGAGTTACACTAGCTGTCACCAAATCGCGTTTTTTTTTTTTTTTTTTTTGGCAAACGCCTTGAATTGTTCACGTGACGTTCCTTTGATGTTCACACCAGATTCTCAAGGGGCTTAAACTATTTCCAGAATCTTATCTCCCTTGTGTTTAATCAATGTCAGAGTTGTCTTTCCTTGTTTTGACACCCAAAACAATCTCGCGTTTCTGCATTCCTTGAATTCGGGTCTCAACAAAAAGCCGCCAATTCGTTTTGATGTCGGATACTTCTCAAGGTCTCCCGACCGTTCCTATCTCGCCGACTAGAAGTAAACAAGTTGCAGTTGCGAACACAGACTGTTTTTTTTCTGTACCAGTTAAAAACAAGTGTGGCCTTGAAAACACGCCGTGAAACAGACTGTCTGTATTATCATCATCTGATTAATCCACGGTGATCTCATGACAATTACACGATTTATTGCCTGGCATATTTCGCTTGAATTACATGATATTCAGTTTTAAATTATCGTAGCTGGCAATTCCAATTTCTGTGTGAATATTGTGTTGTATATTTCAGCTAGAAGGATTGACCTAATGAGTTTATGTTGTGTGATTTCTGCAGAACCAACATGACTGATTGAGGCGAAATATGCCAAGCAATAAATCGTGCAATATAGTTTGTATCTTCGTTATTCTAATATAATACAATACAAAAGAATGGGTGGCATGGTTCAAATAATGACATGGATCAGTTATGCCATAACCCGAATTAGATGAGGTCAGAGGTTATGGCGTGTTCAGGAAATGGACACTTGGATCGTGAAAAGTGGATACTTTTCACACAGCGGGAAACGCTGGGACCCGCTTCGTGGTTAACAGGAAGTGGGGTCCGGACAATTGCATTCACGGCAGTGGTTTCGTCGAGTACGGACCTGCTGAGAAAAGAGTTGGGGCCATAATTGTGCCACTCTTTTAATTTAATAGCTGTGATAGGATATGTGATGTAGATTGTTGATTTATCGTTGAATATATGGTTGTGCATTGACGGTGTCCATCTTAGCTTGTATAGAACTATATAAGTACAAAAAGACAATCGGCGTCCGAGTTACACATATTACAGTTGCGTTGAGTGGTGTTCGTGGTGAGTTGGTGTGTAGAATATTAGTGTAACCATCAGCATAGTTACAGTGCTGAGATAACGAACACGGTACCAACTGGAGGAAGATGAAGTAATAATTCATGCCCCTATAAATACGGGCGCAATGGAATTTACCACTACACCACAGTCGCTCAGTGATTACTACACTCCAGAGGCTCCTTGGCAAATTCACAACAGACCTTGACTGCAGAAACACCGTTGAATTTGAGCTGAATTCAGCGCAGCACCATCGTGTTATGTTCTAGCCTGTCGCAAGACATATTGACGGCCCTGATGGTGATAGTAATATGACTTGCTCAATGTTCACGAACCGCTGGATGCCTTTTTCAACCTCTTACAAGCGCTATCCCTGCCTAACTGAAGATCTAGTTGTTTCGTCCTCGTTACGTTACTTCCGTCACTTCACGTGGTGTTTTTGAGGTCATATCCTCGTGATTGCTTTCCCTTTCTTGGGTTCGTCGTTCTACAGCTGAACTGTCATCACTATCATTCGTGTCTTTCGTGGTTATTGTCGCTAATCTATTGTTAACTTTTCTCTAGCCTATTCCTGTCGACTGTTACTTGTACCTATACCCTATTTTGGTACTTAGCAGTGTGCCCCCCCCCCCACCCCCTCTTTTTCAAAATGGTGCAATTATTTTGACAGTCACTTCGGTCTGCTTACACTTGACATGTAACAAACTTTATACTTCGTGGTCTTAAAATGTCATACTATTGTTTAGTTCCCTCACACATCTCATTGCATTATCATAATAGGTTATAATGATCTTCAAGTAAACACATCACGAAATAGAAAAAAAAATATTATATATGTCGGACACGTGCTTCCTAGTGACTACTTGGACGGCGTGTACCTCCAGTCTCCTTTATATCAGAGCACTGGAGCGTAACATTGCTATGAGTTTCAAAATGTCTCCTGGACATTCTCCTGGAGTTCCTCATTCATGTTTAAGCATGAGCATCTTTATCCCTTCACAAGCCATTACGCCCTGGATTATGGTACGTGTGTGTTTAGGAGATATCATTACTATCTCCACCATGAATGCTACTTAGTATGTGGAATCTTTTATATAAATTGTGACCATTTATTCCTGTCGTATTTGACGTTTTGTCAATGTAGGTTACCGTTTGACTCTCATGTAATCGTCTTCTTTGATCTGTGGGGTATGCTGCCTCAATGCATATCTTTCACCTGCTTTGTCGACTTGTATCCTTTTTTGTATCTTACCTATCTCCCCATTATTTGATACTCGAACATGATATTTTTCTATAATGTTCTCTAACTCTCTATGTGATCATTACTTCTTGAACACTAATGTAAATATGTTCACAAATATCAATGTCGATCTGTACACTAACGTAAATATGTTCACAAATATCAATGTGTACACCAATGTTAATCTGTACACCAATGTCACTATGTACACCAATGTTAACATGTGCCCATACACATACATATATTGCAAAATTACAAAGTCATATGCAATGTACATATTGTCGATAATTCTAACATACATTCTTTCTTTCAATGTAATTTTGTCTATCTAGCATTCTTATACATATATAACATTGTTGTTGGTTGTGACCTTATGTCATATTTCGTTGATTGCTTTACGCTTGAGCGTGTTCGTAATTATTTTTCTTTCTGTGTGATTCGTTAGGAAATTTTGCCTCTTAATTCTTATTGTCTTGTCTTTTCTTTTGCCTTTAGTATGATTCTGGCTTTGGGTGCGAGAGGTCCCGGGTTCAACTCCCGGACGAGCCACCAGTGCCAAGGAGCCACTGGAGTGTAGTAATCACAGAGCGACTGTGGTGTAGTGGTACATTCCATTGCGCCCGTATTCATTGGGGCATGAAATTCTACACCAACTCATTATGAACACCACTCAACACAACTGTAATATGTGTAACTCGGACGCCGATTGGCTTGTTGTACTTATATTGTTCTATACAAGCTAAGATGGACACCGTCAATGCACAACCATATATTCAACGATAAATCCACAATCTACATCACATATCCTAACACAACGATTAGATTAAAGAGTGGCACAAATTTGGCCGCAACTATTTTCTCAGCAGGTCCGTACTCGACGAAACCACTGCAATGAATTAAATGGTCCGGATCCTACTTCCTGTTACCCACAAAGCGGGTCCCAGCGTTTCCATGTTGTTTGAAAAGTGTTCACTTTTCACGATGCAGGTGTCCATTTCCTGAACACTACAATAACCTCTGAACTCATCTAATTCGGGTTACGGCATAACTGAAACATGTCTTTATTTCAACCATGGCATTGGGCATAAGTCATAACTCAGACTGTAAGGGTATGTCACAGACATCTGAAATTGTGTAAAGTATTTATTCATGTTGAATATAGCCATCACATGAATTGACACGAATATGTCATCTCTTAACTGAGATGAGGAATAGACTGGGAATAGAACACTGTATTAAAAAAAAAAAAAAAATCAGTCATTAATAATTCAAGTATAATGGCAATGTTTTATTCACTTATTTTAAGCATTTCATTATCAGGAGTCTCTAACCCATTGTCCAGAAAGACAATATGATGAGGTTTGAGGTTGGATGAAGAATGACTTGGGCGATGAATTGGATTAAGGGAAGAGTTGCACAATTCGTCGACCACTCTCTCTAGCCAGAGTCCACCTGAATCCAAGGGAAAAACTAGTCAAGATGACTGGAAACGAATACAGGTGCCGTGGATGACGAGGGCGCTCTACGTGCCTTGTCGTGCTCAATACGTTCCACAATGATTTGCAGGTAAACGCTGTCTTACCCATTAAACCATCAATTGTTTCTTCTTTACAGTCTGCCGAATTATGTTTTTACATGTTAGGTAGGCATACCCTAGTTCACCGATTTGTTTGACGCCGAATCGGTGACCCACGCTTGGTTTAGATAGTCTGTTACAGCTGTTGCCCGGGAGTGGCTGCTTTCGCATGTTTAAAACTACTAGGAGCCACAGGCGTGAGCTGGATGTCAGGCTTGGACCAATGGCGAATGAGACAATACGATAGGTGCATGAGAATTAAGCTTGAGAGTAAACATCAAGTAGACAACACTAATATCAGTTGGGGGACTCTTTGAGGGTTCACTAAGACAGGTATATACAGGTAATAAGACAGGTAATAAACACACACGTATTGTTTGGCGCTCATATAAGTAGAAGGAAGACTAGAGGAAGCACTAGACGACATAAAAATTGAAAGCTATAGTTAAAGACCGAAATTCGAACCTGTCACCTGTAAATGACGACAGCGCCTCGCTCAACGAACAAGTATGCTTCGACGTATGACCATCTAGAGACCTCTAAAGTAGGTGTCTTCATTGACCAGGTCTATCATCCACATGAACCCACAGCTATGGAATATGGAGGAATTCGTAGCTAACCATTAAAACAGAATCATATGTCTCAGAATTTTATATCAAACCAGCATAGGTCGAATAACAAACACATTGCGCCGTAATGCTGTTTCCAGTATATTAACGAAACAAATGGGAGAACTTGGGGACAACTGGCAAGATCGAGGGAAAGAGAACAAGGGGAAGACCGAGAAGTAAATATCTGGATGGCTTGGCTGCCAAATGGCGTTTAGACAGAATGACGTAATCGGAAAAGACGGTGGAAAATCATATAGAGAAAACCCCACAAGAAACTAAGGAAACTTAGAAACAGGGTGACGCCAGAGACGACAACAGAGAAGGACAAGAGAGAGGACCTTGTGTGATTCGGCTGAGGCGCGACATATTGTGTGAAGCCCGTGTTCGTTTGGAGATTTGGTTGTGAGAAGGCAAAGGCTTGGCTGAGGACTATCAAGTGGAGGATGTCTAACGAAGAAAGTGTCAATATCAAGCAGAGGACCTGAAGACATGGAACACCTAGACAATCTGTGAAAATGAGAACAGCGAGATAGATTGAGCTCCTAACTACAGTCGGACATTACTGGGATAGAGTCGTAAATATTTTGTGTGAATGCCGTCCCTGTGTTAAAAGGGACAATTCATTTTTCTCGATGAATCCATTGTATTGATCCAGCGCATCATTAAAAGAATGTGTGAGTACTGTTGTTTAGGATGGCGTCGGTTGATTCTTCGCATTTACAGTTCGAGCTTATTATTGCTTCAACGTTGACGTTGCCAATTTGATAATTGCGGGAGTTGCGTTGTGGCAGATGTTCTCTATTGCCTGACAATTATTATCAAGTATACTTATAATAGAGAGAAATATTTATTGGCTTGGATCAGAAGAATACATTATATTTCTGATTTATTATCTTAGAAATCTTGAATCTTTGAGATATGATTATTCACAAAACTGTAGGATCTACAAGTCAATCGTAATCTTGCCGATATTCTAAGTCGACTACAAATATAAATATTTTACTCAATTTTAGTTTATTATAGTTAATTGTTCATAGAGTGTTAGAAAATTTTGGAAATATGTGTTAGATAGCACCGAATTTACTGGCAATACACTCACACAGATCAACAATTACATAATCATTATGAATGCAAATAGATAGGTTAGGTAGTTGGATACTTCTGTCGATCTATGATTTTGACAGGATGATAAGAAATTTACGTGGGGAGGAACCAATGAGACATGGAGAACTTTGACCTGTGTGGCTGTTTTCTTGTGTCGGGTTTTCACTTGGATGGTTTGTGACGATGTGACTTTAAAGAAGAACCGGTGAACACGTATTGTGCTATGACAAGTTGAACTTAATGAACATTTTATAAAATTATTATATGTAGTATGTGTATATAGAGTTAATTTAATGCATTGTGATAAGGATTGATAAGTTAACGTAGTTAGATTAAATACTATGTTAGTATGATTGTATTTTAAGAATTGATAGTTAGTTATTATTACTTAATTATCCAGATGATGGGTCATAGGTTTTCAATTTTATTGTGATCGCCATTTCCAAGTATAGACACTACTACATATTTCATTATGAAATATGCCGTTAAATGATATTGTCACTCGGTCGTTATTGCCACACCTACACAAAGAGTTTATGATGACGTCTCTAAGGAGCATTTACCTCGATTACGCCTAAAATTATGACGTCATAATACTAGTACCTCCCCTACCCGTTTGATGAGATTAAGATTCAAGACATAGCAGTCGGGATAATTGCACAGATGATTACAAGACAATAGTAGATGCAACTGGTACCTGTTTATTCCTCACGTCCCCGTACTCCAGGTTTTGACCTAGAGAAGGACGCTTGTCCTTAGGGACAAATGAGGGACTGATCTTTATGATTAGTTAGTACAGCCTCCCCATGGGCTGTATACACGACATCTACCGTCGGTGTGTAGATTAGAGGGCGTGCCCGTTATATATTTTTTTTTATTTTGTGGGTAATCAATAGGTGTCCATAGCATCTTGCTAGTCCGATAAAAGTCATTGTGTCTGCACTGCTATGTGTCAGGTTAATTCCCTTGATGTAAAAAAAAAATGATTACATCATTTTAAAAGGGAGGGGGGCATACTGCCACATGGCGTTTAGACAGAATGACGTCATCGGAAAAGACGGTGGAAAATCATATAGGGAAAACCCCACAAGAAACTAAGGAAACTTAGAAACAGGGTGACGCCAGAGACGACAACAGAGAAGGACAAGAGAGAGGACCTTGTGTGATTCGGCTGAGGCGCGACATATTGTGTTAAGCCCGTGTTCGTTTGGAGATTTGGTTGTGAGAAGGCAAAGGCTTGGCTGAGGACTATCAGGTGGAGGATGTCTAACGAAGAAAGTGTCAATATCGAGCAGAGGACCTGAAGGCATGGAACACCTAGACAATCTGTGAAAATGAGAACAGCGAGATAGATTGAGCTCTTAACTACAGTCGGACATTAATGGGATAGAGTCGTAAATATTTGGTGTGAATGCCGTCCCTGTGTTAAAAGGGACAATTCATTTTTCTCGATGAATCCATTGTATTGATCCAGCGCATCATTAAAAGAATGTGTGAGTACTGTTGTTTAGGATGGCGTCGGTTGATTCTTCGCATTTACAGTTCGAGCTTATTATTGCTTCAACGTTGACGTTGCCAATTTGATAATTGCGGGAGTTGCGTTGTGGCATTGGCCACGTGGTATGATCGAGACAAGAACACTGAGCTTATCCACGACTCTGGCGATCGTGTGAGATGGCGAAACATGACTGCCTAAGCTTATCGGCATGGGTCATGATGAAATGAAGCATAATAACGAATATTTCAACAAGAGCAATGAAACAACACACTAGACCAACACCTGCGTTGTACACCAGAGCTCTGAGCAGTTTCATCGGCCGGTTGAAATATAGAGACCACTTGGGCTGCACGTCACTGTTGGTGCGGGCACAGGACGAGTTCACACCCTGGCCAATCCTTAGTCCATCGACAGCTTTAGACGCGGACGACGCATTGCTATATGTGCTTGACTGGTTCACTTTCTGCCGAAGTGCAACGTTGCGGTCTGCAATATAGAAGATAGTACTTCTGGGAATATGAACAATCGTACTGAAACACTGTAAATACTAAGTAATTTAAACATTTGAAACAACATTTAACATAACATTTTCTAAGATCATTGCATGTATTTAGGACCGTGTTTATGTAGGAATAGGTGATCAGTGTTTCCTCTCGTAGTGAACGGCAAGTGCGGGGATCGAATTCTAGTCCGACCGCGGGCATGTTATTCTTTACGCAGCTTTCCAGCTATTCCAGCAGGACGCCCGATGAACAAGATGAAGGCATGCATGAATCTGTCGACAGACACCAGAAGACAGTCTGAATCCGCCGTTCATAATATGCGAAAAGAAGAAAGCGCAAATACTTTCACGATGAATGAAACATAAACAAACCAACAAGAGATACAGACTATCAATGCGAGGAGACTCCATTCCACAATACCATTTATTCATGTTAGTTGCTTGTCCTTCACAGTACATCGCAGTTAATCCAGCAATTTGTTAAGCTATTTGTGATTTATGAGCCAGGTTTACGTTCAGTAATTTGCCACAGCTTTCTGAACTATCGAAACTCATACCCCTGTATGAAAACCAGCGCGAGCGGTCCGCTGCCAAATGGCCCGCAGCTGTGTTTCGAACGCGGTATGAGGGATTGCGAGTCACGTTTGTACATCCGTTATTTCAGACTGGCACGCATTATTGAGCATACAGATAAAACGAACGTTCCCACTAAAGTATTTGGCAACGATGAAGGATTTGATCGATACCTGTGCTTATATTTATTGCATCTTTCCTTTTGTCAGCTTTGCTGTTAAAATTTATGTTCTTTGGTTTCCCTATAGCATTAAGAGTCACGATGGCAGAATGGTTAGTGTACTAGCTTCTTACAACTCGGTCGACGTTTAGTCCCCAGCGGTAACAATCTATTCTTTATTTTATCAACGACTGAGATGGCGCAGTTCAAATTGGTACCGGAATATTGTAAGAATTCCATGGACAACTGTCTGGGAAGACAGGGTGCTCAGAAAGGGCACTGCCTACCATACCTCATTATTCCCTGGTCTGTAACACATGGCAGTCTAAACGTGTACATAAGAAAGTCCAGCGACGTGTTCTGCCTGTCATCTCTAGCGTCCAACATTTAACAACGGAATGAGCTGCAAATGACCAGAAGCTCTGGCCGACACCCAAAACTCCATGGAAAGGCCAGAGGTACATATAATCAGACTCCTATCGATACCATTAGTATTGGGACTCATCGCTGGTAGTTGCAGATGA
Source organism: Cepaea hortensis (assembly GCA_963921405.1). Classification (NCBI taxonomy): domain Eukaryota; kingdom Metazoa; phylum Mollusca; class Gastropoda; order Stylommatophora; family Helicidae; genus Cepaea; species Cepaea hortensis. The sequence continues at coordinate 325,831,634 of OY992876.1, read as the reverse complement.
GGACGTATGGAGTGTCCCGAGTGCTGTGATGTCGGTTCTTGACTCATCCCAACTCAATTCAACTCTTGAGTTAAAGGTTATCCTGAATGAGTAAGTAAAGAAAAGGGCGCCTTTGAGACATAGAGTACGAAACCAATATTTATATAGACCAGTGGGTAATATAGTCAGTATCGCGCCAACAACTCCAATAGCCATATCGAAAAGTCTAACCTCCACTGATGTAAACGGAACAAACAAACGGCGCTGTTTTGCCTTCCAGCCTCAGGTCCTTCAGCATCGAACTGGCTCCACACAGGACGTCTACGGTGAGTCGATTGACGACATACCTGGTCTCATTGAGGCAAGGGTTGTGTTTGTCTGTTGTCACAACAAAGTTGAGCAAGTATTCTGGAAGAAGAGAAATTGTTCACAGCATCTTCATTTATAGTATACTCTTTCTCTCTCTCTCTCTCTCTCTCTCTCTCTCTCTCTCTCTCTCTCTCTCTCTCTCTCTCTCTCTTTCTGGTTTTTCTACCCCCTCATTCTCATCTAAATTTACTTCTCCCTGTTTCAAATGCTCCTTTTCATCTTCTACTTCTTCTTCTTCTCTTCTTCTTCTTCTTCTTCTTCATATCCTTCTCTCCCCCCCCCCCTCCTTTTCTCCTTCGCCTCCACCTATGATTGATCATCATCTTATTCTTGATTTTCCGTCGCCTTCTTCGTTGTCAAGAGCCGTCTCCTTCGTCGTCTTTTTCCTCGTCTGTCTCTTCTTCTTTCTCATCTACCTCCTACTCTAAATCCTCGTCTTCCTGCTCTTCATCCCCTTCATCTTCACTCTACCTTCTTCCTCTTCTCTTTCGCCTCGTGCGCCTAATCCTCTATACTTTCGTATCCCTCATCCTCTTCCTTTTCCTCCTTCTCGCTCCTCATTCGAGAGAAGTGTTTTACACCAAGTTATTCACCCCGCAAGGCAATGTGTGTTTACTTGAGCATGCACACGTACCATATGGACTTCTTCTACAGAGATTCCACCCAGGTTACATACATTGTTTCCACAAGTGTTGTTAGATGTGGGGATCAAACACTCTCCATCTGGGTGTGGAAGGGAAGTGAAACCACCATAGCATCTTCAGAGCAACTGGATGTGGATTGTTACTGGGAGCCATCGTATGATCGTCAAAGGAATTGGATGGACAAGGTAAGTGAAATCATTGTAACATTGTTAGAGCAACTGGAAGTGGAAGGTAAGTGATAGCCATCGTATGATCGTCACAGCATCTGGATGTGGAAGGAAAAGTGAAAACCATGATAACATAATCAGAGCAACTGGATGTAGAAGGTAAGTGAAAACCATCCGAATGTCGTCACAGCAACTGTAGTGGAAGACATCGTATGATCGTCAAAGGAACATGATGTGGATGGTAAGTGAAAACCATCATATGATCGTCCCACGAACGCATAATTTAGGGTTTTGAAGACTCATTACAACGAGCACAGATGGAGATGGCACTTTAATTATAATGATGATGGCAATGACTGCAACGAGTGAATGGTAACTACTGTACTGTCCAGCCACATAGTTAACCGTCTACAATTGTACACAGCTTTTCCTCTTACTTGGGTCCTTGACCACCACTCTGAACCAGGATACTGGCATGCTGGAGACAAGAGCTAGGTCCACCGTCGTGGCTTGTGGGTCTGGGTTACACGTGGAGTCGTTGCCGTCTCGTGGGAACTTTGAAGAATTTTGTGACGCATGGCTGGCAGCTAAGTCCACTGAAATGGAAATAATGCTTCTTAGTCGTTCTTTCATATATAACGCATTGTATAAGATTGGCTATTCTGCATTTGTGCCACTCATCGCCTCACGTGTGATTAGCTATTCTGCATGTGTGCCACTCAACGCCTCACGTGGGATTGCTATTCTTCGCGTTCACAACTCAACGCCTCACTTGTGAATGGCTATTTTTCGTGAGCACCATTCAATGTGTAATTGGCTAGTCCTGTTGTGTACCCTCAATGTCTCACGAGTGACTGGCTATTCTTCATGTGTGCCACTCAACTTGACACGTGTGACTAGCTATTATTATGATGTACGACTCAACATCTCAAGATTGATTGTCTATTCTTCGTGTTTTTCACTCATCATCTCACATTTGATTGGCTATTCTTATTGTATACCACTTAACATCTCACATGTGATTGACTATTATTACAGTGTACCAGCCAATGTATGACTGGCCATTTTTATTGTGTACATCTCAACATCTCATGTGTTACTGGCTATTCTTAATGTATACCATTCAACATCTCACATGTTACTGGCTATTCTTAGTATACCAGCTAATATGTGATTGGCTACTCTGATTGTATACCACTCACCTTGTCATATGTGATTGGCTATTATTATTGTGTACCACTCACCTTGTCATATGTGATTGGCTAGTCTTATTGTGTACCACTCAACATCGCATGTGTGACTGGCTATTCTTATTGTGTACCACTTAACATCGCCTGTGTGATTGGCTATTATTATGTAAACTCAATATCGCATGTGTGATTGGCTATTATTATTGTGTACCACTCAACATCGCATGCATGACTGGCTATTATTATTGTGTCCCACTCAACATCGCATGTGTGACTGGCTATTCTTATTGTGTACCACTTAACATCGCATGTGTAACTGGCTATTATTATTGTGTACCACTCAACATCGCATGTGTGACTGGCTATTATTATTGTGTACCACTTAACATCGCATGTGTGACTGGCTATTATTATTGTGTACCACTTAACATCGCATGTGTGATTGGCTATTATTATCGTGTACCACTTAACATCGCATGTGTGACTGGCTATTATTATTGTGTACCACTCAACATCGCATGTGTGACTGGCTATTATTATTGTGTACCACTCAACATCGCATGTGTGACTGGCTATTATTATTGTGTACCACTTAACATCGCATGTGTGACTGGCTATTCTTATTGTGTACCACTCAACATCGCATGTGTGACTGGCTATTATTATTGTGTACCACTCAACCTCGCATGTGTGATTGGCTATTATTATTGTGTACCACTCAACATCGCATGTGTGACTGGCTATTATTATTGTGTACCACTCAACATCGCATGTGTGACTGGCTATTATTATTGTGTACCACTCAACATCGCATGTGTGACTGGCTATTATTATTGTGTACCACTCAACATCGCATGTGTGACTGGCTATTATTATTGTGTACCACTCAACATCGCATGTGTGACTGGCTATTCTTATTGTGTACCACTGAACATCGCATGTGTGACTGGCTATTATTATTGTGTACCACTCAACATCGCATGTGTGACTGGCTATTATTAATGTGTACCACTTAACATCGCATGTGTGACTGGCTATTATTATTGTGTACCACTCAACATCGCATGTGTGACTGGCTATTATTAATGTGTACCACTTAACATCGCATGTGTGACTGGCTATTATTATTGTGTACCACTCAACATCGCATGTGTGATTGGCTATTATTAATGTGTACCACTCAACATCGCATGTGTGACTGGCTATTATTATTGTGTACCACTCAACATCGCATGTGTGACTGGCTATTATTATTGTGTACCACTCAACATCGCATGTGTGACTGGCTATTATTATTGTGTACCACTTAACATCGCATGTGTGACTGGCTATTATTAATGTGTACCACTCAACATCGCATGTGTGACTGGCTATTATTATTGTGTACCACTCAACATCGCATGTGTGACTGGCTATTATTATTGTGTACCACTTAACATCGCATGTGTGACTGGCTATTATTAATGTGTACCACTCAACATCGCATGTGTGACTGGCTATTATTAATGTGTACCACTCAACATCGCATGTGTGACTGGCTATTATTAATGTGTACCACTCAACATCGCATGTGTGACTTGCTATTATTAATGTGTACCACTTAACATCGCATGTATGACTGGCTATTATTATTGTGTACCACTTAACATCGCATGTGTGACTGGCTATTATTATTGTGTACCACTTAACATCGCATGTGTGACTGGCTATTATTATGTAAACTCAATATCGCATGCATGACTGGCTATTATTCACGCGCACCAATCAATGTTAAGAAAAAGTAAGTCAATGACTCTTTTACAGATAATCTATTTCATGTGGCCGTGGAAGTCAAGGGGGCACCACCACATTACAATCCCAAGTGCTCATGGTTTAACACCTATCTGAGCAAGAGACCCAGAACACCTGTTACCGAGATCTGTGGACCCATTGGGTGCCAGAGCTGTTTTACCCAACACATGACCTGGATAATGATCGATGTTTTTGTGAGACCAGAAGACCAGCATGGGGACTTTTCACCGCAGCCATCGCGTGCATTTCGGTCCAGAAAACATAATCTTAATCCTCATTATGCCAATCGGTGTGGAAGTGAGTTCTTTCTTCCACTGCTACTTTCGCTCTGTATCCCCCAATGGGTCGTTTACAGCTCACTCAACGTCATTCTTGCCTTTCATATCCCAAGCCGCTCTGCCCGTGTTCTCCCCATATTACCAATTTGTATCTCTGCCTGACTTGTACTTGTATTCTAGATCTTCCTCTGCTTCTTTTTCTCGGTGGATTACAAAGACAAGTCTATTTACACTATTCCAATACAGTATCAATGCATGTCCTTCCTGCGACAGAACTGTTTCTTCACTTCTTGATTTATTGATGTGCGTTTGCTTCTCTCCAAGATCTCCTCATTGATAATCCTATCATCCCATTGTATAGAAGGTCGGCATGGCTTAATAAATACGGACGCATGTTCTCAAATACCCGATGTATTGATGCCGATGTAGTGGGTTCACCCCTACGCTAGTCAATTGGACTAAAATGTTAACTTCTCGTCCTTGACTTTGGGACGTAAATTACAAGTACCTCAGAAGTCGGAGTGGGTTCGCCTGAAAGCTAATCCACATGTAAAATTCAGTCCAGAGCTACTAGATGTAGTGGACTACGCTTGAATTCACAGCGAGCGAGCGCAAAGAAAAAACAAAACAAAACCATTGTATTCCTGCTATTTTGCGTAAGCATCATTTAGTGAGTGTTTGTGGTTAATCAATTATCGTTTTCGTTATTCTCAATTTTTCTTCTTTATTAGAATTTCTGATGTTTAAGTAGTTCTAATTTATTAGTAGTTCTGATTTAAAGTTAGAATTTAACATTCTAAGAAGGAGATCGTGTTACATTTGAAATTACTATGAGGATAACAGATGTTCTACATGCAAACAATATCTGCGACTGTGCTTCAATTGTTTCAGCTTAAATATAATTCATTTATTCACTTCATGCGATATATATATCTGCAGTATGATTCTGACGAAATCCAGCGAAATATTCCAGGCAATAAACTATGCAACATAAAAGGTCCTCTTTACTTTTGTATTATTATTTTGATATCGTTAAATGGTTCTCCATCTCTGTCTACACTGCTCCCTCCATGGGTGTGTGGTTCGGTGGTTGGAAGCGTGGCTTCACCGAGCCAGTCAGACATCAGTTGCTTAATTTATTCTCTAAATCTAACAATGACTGACTGAGAGAGGCTAATGAAATTAGAACGTTATATTTAACAATAAGAAAAAGACAAACCATTTTCTTTCGTCATGTGATGAGAACAGAGGCACTGGAGAACATCGTGACAAATAGAAAGATCTAAGGAAGAGAGGCAGGGGAAGACAAAAAGAAATTATACTGGATGGATTAAGACAATGCATGGAGGAATAGCATCAGCAGAGTTGATCCAGAACACCACAAAGACCGAGATCTGTGGAGAGATATGATCGCCTACGCCATCTGGCAGGGTACGTAATGATGATGATGATGGTGATCTTTGTCTTTTCCTTGCCCTTTTTTAACCTAATTGTTGTGATATCCCCCCACCCATTCCCATTGTCGTTAGTGTATCTTGCACAAAATGGCGTCCTGGTCATTGATGACTGCAACACGCCCATGTGGGAGGTCAACTGGGGACCAGTATCCTAGTGGCGTGACACAGAAAGGGCACTCACCGTACTAACAGCCTGAAACAGCAAGGTCACTCACCATACTGACAGCTGACACAGCACGGGCACTCACTGTACTAACAGCCTGACACAGCAAGGGCACTCACCGTACTAACAACCTGACACAGCAAGGGCACACATCGTACTGACAGCTGACACAACAAGGGCACTCACCGTACTAACAGCCTGACACAGCAAGGTCACTCACCATACTGACAGCTGACACAACAAGGGCACTCACCGTGCTAACAGCCTGACACAGCAAGGTCACTCACCATACTGACAGCCTGACACAGCAAGGGCACTCACCGTACTAACAGCCTGACACAGCAAGGGCACTCACCGTACTAACAACCTGACACAGCAAGGGCACTCAACGTACTGACAGCTGACACAGCAAGGGCACTCACCGTACTGACAGCCTAACACAGCAAGGGCACTCACCGTACTGACAGCTGAAACAGCAAGGGCACTCACCGTACTGACAGCTGACACAACACAGCAAGGGCACTCACCGTACTGACAGCTGACACAGCAAGGGCACTCACCACACTAACAGCCTGACACAGCAAATCATTCAACGTACTGACAGCTGACACAGCAAGGGCACTCACCGTACTAACAGCTGGCACAGCAAGGGCACTCACCATACTGACAGCTGGCACAGCAAGGGCACTCACCGTACTAACAGCCTGACACAGCAAGGGCACTCATCGTACTAACAGCTGGCACAGCAAGGGCACTCACCATACTGACAGCTGGCACAGCAAGGGCACTCACCGTACTAACAGCCTGACACAGCAAGGGCACTCACCATACTGACAGCTGGCACAGCAAGGGCACTCACCGTACTAACAGCCTGACACAGCAAGGGCACTCACGGTACTGACAGCTGACACAGCAAGGGCACTCACCGTACTGACAGCTGACACAGCAAGGGCACTCACCGTACTAACAGCCTGACGCAGCAAGGGCACTCACCATACTGACAGCTGGCACAGCAAGGGCACTCACCGTACTAACAGCCTGACACAGCAAGGCATTCAACGTACTGACAGCTGACACAGCAAGGGCACTCACCGTACTACCAGCCTGACACAGCAAGGGCACTCACCGTACTGACAGCTGACACAGCAAGGGCACTCACCGTACTGACAGCTGACACAGCAAGGGCACTCACCGTACTAACAGCCTGACACAGCAAGGGCACTCACCGTACTAACAGCCTGACACAGCAAGGGCACTCACCGTACTAACAGCTGACACAGCAAGGGCACTCACCATACTAACAGCCTGACACAGCAAGGGCACTCACCTTACTGACAGCCTGGCAGAGCAAAGGCACTCACCGTAATGAGAGCCTGACACAGCAAGGACACTCACCGTACAAACAGCCTGACACAGCAAGGGCACTCACCGTACTGACAGCTGCCACAGCAAGGGCACTCACCGTACTGAGAGTCTGACACAGCAAGGACACTCACCGTACAAACAGCCTGACACAGCAAGGGCACTCACCTTACTGACAGCCTGACACAGCAAGGGCACTCAACGTACTGACAGCTGACACAGCAAGGGCACTCAACGTACTGACAGCCTGGCAGAGCAAGGGCACTCACCGTACTAACAGCCTGACACAGCAAGGGCACTAAACGTACTGACAGCTGACACAGCAAGGGCACTCACCGTACTAACAGCCTGACACAGCAAGGGCACTCACCGTACTGACAGCTGACACAGCAAGGGCACTCACCGTACTAACAGCCTAACACAGCAAGGGCACTCACCGTAGTGACAGCCTGACACAGCAAGCGAACTCACCGTACTGACAGCTGACACAGCAAGGGCATTCACCGTACTGACAGCTGACACAGCAAGGGCACTCACCGTACTAATAGCCTACCACAGCAAGGACACTCACCATACTGACAGCTGACACAGCAAGGGCACTCACCGTACTAATAGCCTAACACAGCAAAGGCACTAACCGTAGTGACAGCGTGACACAGCAAGGGCACTCACCGTACTGACAGCTGACACAGCAAGGGCACTCACCGTACTAACAGCCTGACACAGCAAGGGCACTCACCGTACTGACTGCCTGACACCGCAAGGGCACTCACCGTACTGACAGCCTGGCACAGCAAGGGCACTCACCGTACTAACAGCCATACACAGCAAGGACACTAACCGTACTGACAGCTGACACAGCAAGGGCACTCACCGTATTAACAGCCTGACACATCAAGGGCACTTGTAACAGAGCACCATCTCTGTTAGTGGGTTAATAGGTGGTGTGCAAAGACTAGGCACGGTTGAGCATCCCGTAAAAAGGTAATTAGGGACGCTCAAGCCGTGACGCGGGGTTAGAGATAGACAGTTACAATCGGAGTTTGAAGCGAACCACACCTGTTTTGTATGATCAATGCTTACTTGATAATCTACGATATATTTGATTAAATAAACAATTGAAAACTCCAGCCAATGAATTATCTCTGCTATTTAATGTACCAGCACTGTTATACACTCAACGTACTGACAGCTGACACAGCAAGGTCACTCACCGTACTGACAGCCTGACACAGCAGGGTCATTCACCGTACTGACAGCTGACACAGCAAGGGCACTCACCGTACTAACAGCCTGACACAGCAAGGACACTCCCGTACTAACAGCCTGACATAGCAAGGGCACTTACCGTACTAACAGCCTGACACAGCAAAGGCACTCAACGTACTGACAGCTGACACAGCAAGGGCACTCACCGTACTGACAGCCTGATACAGCAAGGGCACTCACCGTACTGACAGCTGACACAGCAAGGGAACTTACTGTACTAACAGCCTGACACAGCAAGGGCACTCACCGTACTGACAGCCGACACAGCAAGGGCACTTACCGTACTGACAGCCTGACACAGAAAGGGTACTCACCGTACTGACAGCTGACACAGCAAGGGCACTCACCGTACTGACAGCTGACACAGCAAGGGCACTCACCATACTGACAGCTGATACAGCAAGGGCACTTACCGTACTGACAGCCTGACACAGAAAGGGCACTCACCGTACTGACATCTGACACAGCAAGGGCACTCACCGTACTGAAAGTTGACACAGCTCGGGCACTCACCGTACTGACAGCTGACACAGCAAGGGCCTCACCGTACTAACAGCCTGACACAGCAAGGGCACTCACCGTACTAACAGCCTGACACAGCAAGGGCACTCACCGTACTGACAGCCTGGTCCGAAGTAGCCAAGCATGCAGCTGTCTTTGGTCGGACATTCTCCGTTACGACCGCAGACCTTGGACCGGGAACAATGACACTTAAACATGCAGTTGTAGCCAAACCACCCAACTCCACAATCTGTGGGTAATAATAATAATATTCATAATCATGATAATAATAATAATAATAATAATAATAATAATAATAATAATAATAATAATAATAATAATAATAATCTGTTATTTGGAAGATTAACCAGGTCAAAAAATGTGAAAGGCGGATGTTTCGGCCAAAAGTAGCAAATAGTGGGAGAATCCGTGGCGAAGTGGTCAAGCCGTCTGCCTCGGGCTCCGAAGGTTGAGGGTTCAATTCGGGACCGCATCCTTCGGTTCACGTGTGCATTTTTTCGGAGACTCCTGAGGGTCGTCGCTGGAGCTACGAGTCCGTGCTTTTTGCAATGCTTTCAGTGCTGCGGAAAGAGACGGAGCCATATGGGATAAAAACCGGTGCAATGATATCGACACTGTCGACTTTTAAGCGAATTTTTTAAGCAAATAGTGCATCTCTGCTGTAAACACGCAGGACGCAATTACATCCAAAACAAACATTCCGGACGAACGGAGAAGATAAAGAAAAGAAATGAAGAAGGAGAAGAAGGAGGAGAAGGAGGAGAAGGGGTAGCAGAAAGCGAAGAGGGAGAAGAAGGAGAAGAAGGAGAAGGGGAGAAGGAGGAGAAGAAGGAGGAGGAGAAGGAGAAGGGGGAGCAGAAAGAGAAGAGGGAGAAGAAGGAGAAGGGGAGAAGAAGGGGAGGAAGGAGGAGGAGAAGGAGAAGGGGGAGAAGGGGGAGCAGAAAGAGAAGAGGGAGAAGAAGGAGAAGAATGAGAAGGAGGATAAGAAGGGGAAGAAGAAGGAGAAGAAGGGGAAGAATAAGGAGAAGGAGGGGAAGAATAAGGAGAAGGAGGAGAAGGGGGAGAAGGGGGAGAAGGGGGAGAAGGGGGAGAAGGAGGAGAAGGGGGAGAAGGGGGAGCATAAAGAGAAGAGGGAGAAGAAGGAGAAGAATGAGAAGGAGGATAAGAAGGGGAAGAAGAAGGAGAAGAAGAAGAAGAAGAAGAAGAAGAAGAAGAAGAAGAAGAAGAAGAAGAAGAAGAAGAAGAAGAAGAAGAAGAAGAAGAAGAAGAAGAAGAAGAAGAAGAAGAAGAAGAAGAAGAAGAAGAAGAAGAAGAAGAAGAAGAAGAAGAAGAAGAAGAAGAAGAAGAAGAAGAAGAAGAAGAAGAAGAAGAAGAAGAAGAAGAAGAAGAAGAAGATAAACTGTAATACAATATATTGATGAAGTAAATGACGTTGGTGCAGACATTAGAGCCCATCAGGCGTCCGGTGCTAGACACACACTGTTATCGATCAGTCACTCTCAGTTGGTGATTTGTCCGTTATCACTATGGAGAACATTACTTTCCACAACATTCTTGCTACCTATGTTAGGCTGGATCGACCTGTCAGCCGAATTTGGCAACATCCTAATTGGCCTAGCCGTGGATCGAACGCATCACCAGCAGGTCGGCTGGTGAGTGTTCTACAGTATACCAGACATGGTCGAAGGGGTAAGTGCGTTCTAGCTATTAAACTTCATGTACGCTGATGTTGAGGGAGCGGGATCGTTTCCTATATGCGTTAGTAAGGCACTGGATATATGTTTTGTATAGACCAATCTGCACCCCAAGAGTCATGCCATCAATAGCACACAGGCCGCCTTTATGTCCCGGGACAGTCTCTTGTACCCGTCTTAAACTGGTTCGTCATAGGAGCCATGGTTAATTATGATCTTTTTAAATCCGCCACCATAACAGTGGGGAATTATGTGATAGCTGCGGAGATGTGATTTAACAGAAGAAAGAAGAGAATACAGTGGAGGATAGCAAGAACAATGCAGAAATCTTGTAAGAAATAAACTCAGAAAGAGACCTGGTTACTTACATCAAAAGAAAACATAAGCTTCTTTGGGCATGTTATGAGAACGGGAATGTTGGAGTATGTCGTTACAACAGGAGTTTTGGAGGTGAAGAGAGGCGGGGGAGACCAAGAGTGACAATGTTGGTCAGTTTGACATCATGGCGTGGAGGAACATCGGTATCAGATATGATTGGCAGTATACGAGACAGAAGGCTGTGGACAGACATGATCACCAACGTCATACGGCATGGACTAAAAGAATATTGGCAGTACAAGGGACATGAGGTTGTGCACAGACATGATCACCAACGTCACACTTCATGGACTTTAAGAAGATTTATTTATTATTTTTTTTCTGGGATTTGAGATTTACCCATTGAGCACAACCCACTACTGGCAAGGCTGATCGAATTCCGGTACGAACCTAGGGCCTTGTCTACGTCAATTTTATTATTGCTCGCTGGACTTTAAGCTGCCTGGTGTGCCTTGCCAATCTAGAAGACCTGATCATCCGGGGCCATATCGATTGACGGATGTCAGTCGCGGCGATCGGGCAAACTTTGAGCTATAGCCTACTATGGGTGATGTGATATTCTAGTGTGATAATTTGGTTGCGTCTAGGGGTGCCGCGTGGTTTAGTAGTTACACACCCGCGTCACACGCCAGAGATCCGGGGTTTGATCCCGGGTCCAGTCAAGGATATGCACTACTGATGAGCTCAAACGAGAGCGAAACTCGTGTATAGTGCTTCCAAATTGACGTGGACAAGACCTTAGGTTCGTACCGGTATAAGCAATTTGGCAGTGCACGAGACAGAAGGCTGTGGACAGACATGATCACCAACGCAGCTTGGACTATAAGAAGATATATATGACGTTACCTTGAGGAATGGCTGGAGGGATGATTGCTGTGCATAAGATGGCCGCAACTTGCCATTGAAAAACTGACATCTCTGCGCTGAGCAATGCCCTGTGCAGGCAACACAGAAAATATGCATGTGTTCTCACAAACAAAAAGGGCTCGTATTCACTTTAGGTTATTTACTAACTACATGACTTGGTGTTACAACCTGGTGGATGTATTAGGCAGAGAACTGACTACATGACATGGTGTTACAAACTGCTGGATGTATTGGGCAGAGAACTGGCTACATGACACGGTGTTACAAACTGGCTTATGTAATGGGCAGAGAACTGACTAGATGACATGGTGTTACAACCTGATGGATGTAATGGGCAGAGAACTGACTACATGAGATGGTGTTACAAACTGGTGGATGTAATGGGCAGAGAGCTGACTACATGACATAGTGTTATAAACTGGTGGATGTATTGGGTAGTAACTGTGAGAGCTAGAGAGAGAGAGAGAGAGAGAGAGAGAGAGAGAGAGAGAGAGAGAGAGAGAGAGAGAGAGAGAGGTCGTCATTGGATTTTCGTCGTTTGTGCCATGTGCGACTGGAATGAGACCGGGCTCTATAGGATAAAACCAGGTGATATGAAGTAGACCCCCCCCCCCTCCCTTCGCCTGAAAGGCCCCTGATACGTCAAATACTTGTCCATATTCATGCTTCTGTCCTGCGTCCCCCAGCATAGGCCCAGAACCAACTCACTCCTAGTGGCCCTCTCTTCTTGTTACCCCCTTCAGCTCGCTCCATCTCCTCCTCAGATTAACATTCTCTTGCCACATTCCACATTGAAACTAATGAGCGGAACTCATAACAACACAGATTGGATATCCTAAAGAGCGGCAGTAGTAACCGTGAGAGCTAGAATTAGGATTGAGGAATTTAGAAGATAAGGTCGGAAACTATTCATGCAGTTTATTAAAGAATAACATATTAAATGGTTTATCATCTCACAAGAATGCCCTGATACCACCCACCACAATGAGGCCCAATGAAAACAAAAATCAATAGATGGATATTGAGCAAGGGAAAGACCACGTAAAAGATGGAGTGACAGTATCAATAACAACCTTGAGCTTGTTAACATTTCCATAGAGATTGTCCTCAAATGGAGTGGATATTTTTTTTTTTTAATTTTGTTCTGCTAATGTTGGAAATTCCTGCAACAAATGTTTAGCTGACATTTGATTATTTCCAAAGTTACTTTCATCGGCAGCTTTTATCTTTAATGTATTAAGCAATTGATATTTCACAATATAATGTCCTGTGCGGAGTCTCTAGATTGTTACTTGTTCTGTTCAACAGTTGGTAACAGGCATGATCTTTCAGGTGGTCTGGATGCTTTTATTCCTATTGAGTTCTGTAACTGTGTCTTATAAAGCGATTAGGCTCATGAAAGGTTATGTCTGTACAAGACTGAAGAAGTCTTCCACCTTCCTTTGCCAGTCTATCGTTGTCGTCATAGGTTATGTCTACATCAGGTGGCCGAGATAATCTTCCAATGTTCCTTTGCCAGTCTGTCGTCCTCTTCGTGTCCAGGTATGATGTGTGATATAATTGATTGAAGTTTAACTCTTTTGGATTTCTGACAATGTTCATGTAGTGTCGCCCTCACGTCAGCTAGTTCTGTTTCTTCCCATCAGCATTGAGACAACTGGACGTTGCATCTGTAAATAGAGATACGTGTTTCAACTTATGTTTCTGCCATGGGTATTATTGTTGCAGTTTTCAAGACCTCTAACTTCGTACTGGAGGTATTTGATAATTATCCAAATGTCGTTGGCTGTGTTTTCTTCTTTACTCCATGCGTTTTCTTCTTTAGATCCATAGACTTCGATGTCTGCTACGGGAGAAGGAGCTCTTATGGGCAGGACGCGAGTGCAAAGATTGGTCGTCACTTATATTAGCCAAAACCAAGTAACCAGCCATGGAAAGGAGGATACTGCTTGTAGAATAAGAGTAGAGAAAATGTTTTGCTATCTTACCATACTTGATAACATGGGCGGCCAGTGCAAACAATAAAACAGACGACAGGAAGTCGATAATGACATCATTTTGGCGTCTAAGTGTTTACTTTGAGAGTATACTATTGACAATGATGTCATAAGAACGATGGTTTGTTTTGTGATTTGCAGAACTGCCCCCGGCTGATTATCTTATCAGAATGAATCTCAATTGTAACGAGAAAAAGGGTGTTGAAGTGTTACATACATAGAACCTGTAATTTTGTATTAATGTGAAACGTGTACGATGAGAAGACAAGATGAAAAACATCTAATGGCAGTGGGAATCTGGTTTCTGCGGAAATGCAAAGGCAGAAAAACCAAAGAGCAAGACCCACACAAAGCAAATGAAAACCGTAAACTGGTTAGAGAAATTAGACGAATACAGTCACTATTTTTGGGCACGTTATGGGAAGAAATAAACAGGAGAACTTGGTGACAACTAGCAAGATTGAAGGTAAACAAATAAGGGAAGGAAGAGAGGTAAATATCTAAATGGTTTGGCTACATGATATAATCGAGACAAGTAGATCCACGACTCTGGTGATCATGTGAGATGTCGAAACATGACCGTCCGCGCAAGATCATCGGCATGGCACATGATGGTTATGATCATCAGAAACGAGGCTACACTTCGCAAGAGAAGCACATCATACGTCAGTCTGGAGCCCAACAATTCGAAGGGACGTAACACTTTCCGCTACAATGATCTAATCCACGACCAGACGACAGTCAAGGCTGAACCAGACAAAGATGTCAAGGTGCTCGTTTTGGTACCCCCTAGAGGTATTCTCAAACCTTCCATGACCCTGACCCGCGTTAAGCTGAAGAAGACCCCCGTGGCATCATCGCCAAAATCCGCTGAACACTTAGGGTCATTAATTACCGCAAGGGCTTGATCAAAGCGGCCGTTAGAAGGATCTGTGCCATCCTCCAGAGCCAGAAGCATGTAGTCATTAAGAACAAGGCCCAAACTGTAAAAGGGGACTAAGTTCAACGTTCAAAACAATGTATTCCTTCATTGAATTTAACCACAAACGTCATAAACAAAATATGGCACGATTTCTTGTCTGTCGTATTTCGCTGCATCTAGGCCTTGACCACAAGTAGTCTGACTATGGAGTTCATGGCAGCAAGTAAAGTAATAACATGGCTCGAGACACAGACATTCACTCGGGTATGTGTCCTTAGTGACTCAATGAGTATGCTCAGGAAGACAAAGATGGGGTAGGTTAGAAGACAGTAGTTAGTGTCTCTGGATTGGTCTCGGCTGGCAAAGGGTAGTTCCGTTTTTGTGCCAGGGCTACCCCCAGAATCCCAAGCTGTGAAACTGTGAACAAAATTGAGCTACGTAATTTGGAATTCCAGGTTGTGAAACTGTGAACAAAATTGTGCTACATATTTCAGAATTCCAAGTTGTGAAACTGTGAACAGAATGGTGCCAGTTATCTCAGAATTCCAGGTTGTGAAACTGTGAACAAACTTGTGGTAGTAGACTCAGATTCCCAGGTTGAGAAACTGAACAAAATTGTGCTATATATCTTAGAATCCCAGGTTGAGAAACTGTGGACAAAATTATGCTACATATCTTAGAATCCAAGGTAGAGAAACTGTGGACAAAATTGTGCTACTTATCTCGGAATCCCTGGTTGAGAAACTGTGGACAAAATTGGGGTGCATATCTTAGAATCCCAGGTTGAGAAACTGAACAAAGTTGTGCTACTTATCTCGGAATCGCATGCAGAGAAGATTGGTAGAGAGACGGCAGTATACGTGACGTCACTACCGAGGAAAGCTCTCCCATAGGATACGAGAGGTCTTGAGGTTGGGAACACTGAACATCAGAAGTCTACACAAGTACATGTGGAGTGATCTTTGCTGGTAGATTAGAAGTGATCAATGGAAACGACAATGAACAT
>OY992876.1:325665579-325810579 GCA_963921405.1 Cepaea hortensis | reverse complement strand
ACGTTGGCAGTTGAAGGAGTTCCTCTAACTGGGCTACCCACTAGCACCTTCAAGTGTCGTAGACAACTGCTGTTTTTCCAGAGGGGGGAAATGCACCGTTTTATTATTTTCCAGTTGCATTTTCAAGTCTTAATTCAGCTTCATATGATGGCCAGCCCACTCGATTCCACGGGCCCTATTAAGACCGCGGGCCGGTCTTCCGCCCTGGTCTAGGGAATGGAGACATTAAGCTATATACATATATCATAAAGGGAATTACAAACAAGTCAGAGATTTACAGTACCATGATTACCACAGGTTCTGATGGATAAACGAGATTACAATCCCAAGAGAGAACACTAGGGACCACGCATGGATGTGTTTACTGTACTGAGGGACCTGGGCAGCCAGAGGGATGCGTACAGACGAGTGTGCTCAAGTTGGGGTCTTTTTGCTGTGTGTTTCTTCTTCATATTGTCACTCTTCTCATCACCCTGAACTTCAGTACTATTACTATTACTGCTACGACTATAACAACAACACTAACTACTACTACTTACTACTACTACTACTACTACTACTACTACTACTACTACTACTACTACTACTACTACTACTACTACTACTACTACTACTACTACTACAGCTGCTGCTGCTATTACAACTACAACTATTACTACCACTGCTGCTGCTACTACTACTAGTACTACTATTATTACTGCTACTGAAACTACTGCTGTTACTACTACTACTACTACTACTACTACTACTACTACTACTACTACTACTACCACTACTACTACTACTACTACTACTACTACTACTACTACTACTACTGCTGCTGCTGCTGCTGCTGCTGCTGCTGCTACTACTACTACTACTACTATTGCAGCTGCTATTACTACAATTGCTACGGATACTACTACTGCTATTGCTGCTACTACTACTATCGCTGCTACTATTACTACTATTGCTACTACTACTATTGCTGCTACTACTACAATTGCTGCAACTGCTACTACTTTTGCCGCTGTTACAACTAATGTTGTTGCTGCTACAACTATTGCTGCTGCTGTTATCACAACTACTGCCACTACTACCAACACCACAATACTTTCACCGCCAATACTACTATAACTACTATTACTGATATTAGTGCTAATACTACAACAACTGCTACTAATGTTACTATTACTGGCACTACTACTATCACCACTACTACTACTGAAGTTAATTCTACCGCTACTACTACTACTACTACTACTACTACTACTACTACTACTACTACTACTACTACTACTACTACTACTACTACTACTACTACTACTACTACTACTACTACTACTACTACTACTACTACTACTACTACTACTACTTCTACTATACCTCAGACCACAACGACAACTACTCTCACTACTACTAATACTGCAATTATTACTATTGCTACATGTATTACTACTATTACTGCTATAACTATGACGAGTAACATTACTAAGACTACTACTATTTCTAAACCTACCACTACCACCACCACCACTACTACTACTACTACTACTACTACTACTACTACTACTACTACTACTACTACTACTACTACTACTACTACAACTACTACAACTACTACTACTACTACTACTACTACTACTACTACTACTACTACTACTACTACTACTACTACTACTGTTTGCTACTTCTGTTGTTACTACTAATACTTATACTACTATTATTATTTTTACTGCAAACACTACTATTACGATTACTATTACTACTACTACCACCACCAAAAGTACTACTACTACTACTACTACTACTACTACTACTACTACTACTACTACTACTACTACAACTACCACTACCACCACCACCACCACCACTACTACTACTACTACTACTACTACTACTACTACTACTACTACTACTAGCAATAATACTAAAAAAAAAGTTACAACTACCACTAATACCATCACTACGACTACTAATACAACTACTACTTCTATTAGTACTGCCACTACCACCACTACCATTACTATTACTACAAGAATTACTACTACTACTACTACTACTACTACTACTACTACTACTACTACTACTACTACTACTACTACTACTACTACTACTACTAATACTACTATCACTACTATTATCCCTAATATTACGACTCCCACTACAACTTCAACTACTGCTGGTTCTACTACTCTTTCTAATACTACTACTACCACCACTCACCAACTACTACAACTACCACTACTACTGCTGCTGCTACTACTACTACCACTCATACTAATGTACTGTGTGCAATCGACACCGCGCTTTAGTTTATTCCACGTTATTGTTATTCCACCTTGCGCTGAAGCAACAAAATAAACAAGTTTCTATGTCACACAACCAAGCATTGTTACCAATGATGCTGTCATCATCCTACAAGACTACGTCCAAACAGACACAACGCCACGCGACATAACTCACACTCTATACTATCAACACCACGCCTCACTCTCACTCTCTATACAATCAACACCACGCCTCACTCTCACACTTTAAACATTCAACAACACGCCTCACTCTCACACTCTATACTATCAACACCACGCCTCACTCTCACACTCTAAACATTCAACACCACGCCTCACTCTCGCACTCTAACTATCAACACCACGCCCCACTCTCACACTCTAAACATTCAACACAACGCCTCACTCTCATACTCTATACTATCAACACCACGCCTCACTCTCACACTCTACGCAAGCAACACAACGCCTCACTCTCATACTCTATACAATCAACTTCACGCCTCACCCTCACACTCTACGCAAGCAACACAACGCCTCACTCTCATACTCTATACAATCAACTTCACGCCTCACCCTCACACTCTATGCAAGCAACACCACGCCTTACTCTCACACTCTATGCAAGCAACACCACGCATTTCTCTCACACTCTATGCAAGCAACACCACGCCTCACTCTCATGCTCTATACAATCAACTCCACACCTCACACTCACACGCTATACAAGCAACTCCACGCCCCACTCTCACACTCTATATAGCTACAACACACTTCACTCTCACACTCTATACTATCAACACCACTCAATTTATGGCGGCGGCGGCGGCAGCGGCGGCGGCGGCTGCGGCGGCTGCGGCTCCTCGGTTACGGCTGCGGGTTCAGCTGTTTGTGTGTCGGGCCTCCTCTTTTCTACACACACGTAGATGATCAGCGGCGTGGTCAGCATGATCATGACGACAGGCGCCAGTGACCACAGATAGGATGACGTGCCACTGTCCGGCGTGCCTTTGTTTGCTAAGGAAATAAATTGTCACTGATTATTACAAGCATTTAGACCAGTATAGAAATAAAGACATAGGAGGAGGCAAGGTTAAGCGGTTCCTGAGGGACAAGTATCTCTTACATGTTGGGGTATTTTGCACTCCGGACAAGTCCTTCGGTAATCAGAACCTCTGCAACATATCCATCAGCGTCAGGCTGCTAATAGTGACAGTTCTGTGTCGGTTAACGAGGCCTCGCGTTCTCCTGATGTGCTTCTCGTGTCTCATCATCTTATTTCATGTGATCTTATTTCTCTTGTACGTTGCGGTGTCGAAGTAGGCATAAACAGAGGGAGATTGTCCGTTTATGGGCTTCATATATCGAGATTCCTATATACGAAGCCCATTAACGGGCACTTTCCCGCTGTGTATGCTCCACCTCGACACGGCAAGGTACAAGAGGTACCAATTCTTACTTCCATGCCTCTCATTCTAGACAATGATGTGGATTCACTTACGTCAAAACCTCCGCTCTCGTCATCTCTCTAAGGGCGTTAATAACATCCACACGATCCATGGGCTGGCCATCTGCAGGGGATGCAGAGCCAGCTCGTTCGTTTCCCTCAACTCTCGCATGTCCCGGAGCGAAAATGAAGATGACACTACGGACAACAGACCTCCGCAGCCATTCAGTCCACTGTCTGCGTACAGTGTACACGTTTTTATCAATTATTATGATGTGCCTTGCCAGCTAGCGTGGACGATCATGTCTTTCAATGGATTTCGGACTGTGCTACTCTAAGTCAACTTTGTGATGCTATTCCTCCATGCCACCATCTCTGTCCATCCAGCTTAACCTCTCTTGTTCTATTGATGATATTCCTCCATGCCACCGTCCCTGTCCATCCAGTTTAACCTCTCTTGTTCTATTGATGATATTCCTCCATGCCACCGTCTCTGTCCATCCAGCTTAACCTCTCTTGTTCTATTGATGATATTCCTCAATGCCACCGTCTCTGTCCATTCAGCTTCACTTCTTTTGGTCTGTTGATGATATTCTTGCATGCTACCGCCTTAGACTACCCATCATTATTCTCTTGGTCCGCCCTTGGCTCTGTTTAGATACATTTATACATTTTATTCTCGCTACGTGTTGTTTGGTAAGTTGGTTGGCTGAATAGATGGCTGAGCAGATGGTTGGTTTATTGTTTGATTGGTGGGTTAGATGGGTGGTTGAGTAAATGGTTGGCTGGTTATTGGTTAATTATTTGATTGGTGAGTTAAATAGGTGCTTGAGTAGATGGTTGGATGATTATTTGATTGGTGGGTTAAATGGGTGTTTGAGTAGATGGTTGGTTGATAATTTGATTTGTGAGTTAGACGGGTGGTTGAGTAGATGGTTGGCTGATTGTTGGTTGATTGTTTGATTGGTGGCTGGTTGAGTAGATAGTTGACTGATTGTTGGTGGATGAATTGATTGGTGGGTTAGATGGGTGAATGAGTAGATGGTTGGTTAATTATTTGATTGGTGGATTAGATGGGTGGTTGAGTAGATGGTTAGTTGATGATGTGATTGGTGGGGTAGATGGGTTGTTGAACAGATAGTTGGCTGATTGTTGGTTGATTGTTTGATTGGTAGGTTAGATGGGTGGTTGAGTAGATTGCTGATTGATTGTTGGTTTATTGAATGATTGGTGGGTTAGATGGGTAATTGAGTAAATGGTTGGTTGATTATTTTATTAGTGGATTGGATAGGTGGTTGAGTAGATGGTTGAGTAGAAAGATGAGTAGATAATTGGTTGATTATTTGATTTGTGGGTTAGATGGGTGTTTGAGTAGATGGTTCGTTGACGGTTAGTTGATTATTTGATTGATGTTAGATTGGTGGTTGAGTAGATGATTGGTTGATTGTTTGATTGGTGTTAGATTGGTGACTGAGTAGATGGTTGGTTGTTTATTTGATTTGTGGGTTAGATGGGTGGTTGAGTAGATGATTGGTTGATTGTTTGATTGGTGTTAGATTGGTGACTGAGTAGATGGTTGGTTGTTTATTTGATTTGTGGGTTAGATGGGTGGTTGAGTAGATGATTGGTTGATTGTTTGATTGGGTGGTTAGATAGGTGTTGGATTCGATGTGTTGCTAATTGTTTGTTGATTATTTGATTGGTGGGTTAGTTGGGTGATTGAGTAGATGGTTGGCTGGTTGTTGTTTGGTTATTTATTGGTGGCTTATATGGGTGGTTGAGTAGATGGTTGGTTGATTGATGGTAGACTGTTTGATTGGTGGGTTAGACATGTGGTTGAGTAGATGGTTGAATAGATGGTTGGTTGATTATTTGATTGGTCGGTTAGATAAGTGGTTAAGTAGAAGGTTGGCTGATTGTTGCTTGATTGCTTGATTGATGGGTGAGATGGGTTGTTGAAAAGATTGTTGGTTGATTATTTGATTGGTGGGTTAAATAGGTCGTTGAATAGATGATTGAGTAGATGGTTGATTGATTATTTGATTGGTGGGTTAGACGGGTGGTTGAGTAGATGAGTAGATGGCTGGCTGATTGATGGTTGACTGTTTGATTCGTGGGTTAGATAGGTGGTTGAGTAGATGGTTGAGTAGATGGTTGATTGATTATTTGATTGGTGGGTTAGATGGGTGTTGAGTAGATGAGTAGATGGTTGGCTGATTGATGGTTGGCTTTTGATTCGTGAGTTAGATATGTGGTTGAGTAGATGACGCTTTCCGGCATGGCACATGATTGATTGATTGAGATGGTTGAGTAGATGGTTGGTTGATTATTTGATTGGTTGGTTAGTTAGGTAGTTGAGCAGATGGTTGGCTGATTGTTGGTTGATAGTTTGACCGGCGGGTTAGATGGGTGGTTGAGTAGATGGTTGTTTGATTGATTGGTTGGCTGGTGAGTTGGGTGGTTGAATAGATGGTTGGTTGTTTGATTGGTTGATTCTTTGAATTGTGGATTAGATGGGTGATTGAAAAGATGGTGGTTGTTTTATTGGTGGCTTTAATGGGTGATTTAGTAGATTGATTGGTGTTTTAGATGGGTGGTTAAGTAGATGTTTGGTTGTCTGTTTGGTGTGTTAAATGGTTTGTTTAGTAGATGGGTGGTTGATTGATTGATTTGATAGATGGGTAGTTGAGTAGATGATTCGTTGATTGATTGGTGGGTTATGTGGGTGGTTGAGTAGATGGTTGGTTGTTTGATTGGTGGGTTAGATATGTGGTTCAGTAGATAGTTGGTTGTTCGTTTGGTGCTTTAGATGGGTGGTTGAGTAGATGGTTGGTTGTTTGATTGGTTGGCTGAGTTGATTAGATGGGTGGTTGATTGTTGGTTGATTGTTTGACTTGTGGGTTAGATGGGTGAGTGGGTTAGATGGGTTGTTGAGTAGATGGTTGGTTGGCTGTTGGATGGTTGATTATTGTTTCATTGAATGCTTCGTTTGTTGGTTTGTTGGTTGGTAGGTTAATTGGTTAGTTGGTGAGTTGTTTGTTTAGTTGGTTAATAGATTATCACATCAAACACAAGGAGCCATAGTCACATATAAACACTTGAAAGACATAGTCCTTTATTAACAAATCAAACACTCTAAGACGTAGTAACATATAAACAACCACTCTAAGACACGTGAACGCACGGCAACACTCGTTACCTGAAGTACAATACTATACTCGTAGTCACATATAAACAAGTCGAACACTCTAAGACGTTGTCACGTAAAAACAAACACTGTAAGACGTAGTCACATATAAACAAACACTCTAAGACACGTGAACCCACAACAACTCCCAATACCTCTAGTACAATACTTAACACATAGTCACATATAAACAAATCAAACACTCTAAGACGTAGTCACATATACACAAACACTCCAAGGCACGTGAGCACACAACACTCATTACCTGAAGTACAAAACTCTCCTGTGGTGTCGCCATTGCAGGAGTAGCACACTCCAGACTGGGACTCACATTTCCTCTCTGCGCAATTGCTGCTACATTGAAGAGTGCAGCCGTGCCCGTATCTGCCCTGGGCGCAGGTAGGTGTGCAGACCCCGGTCATTTGATTGCAGACATCGTAATAGCTGCACGTGCATTTCTTACTGCAGTCCAGCCCATACTGCTTGTCCGGGCACCAGTAGTCTGAGGATAGTTAGAATCTTGATAAACTTCTTGATAGTTGTTGCTATACAATGTATTTACTACTGTGTAATTTTTTTGTGGGGGGGGGGGGGTGTCTTCTTGAGCAGTATTGTCCAGGATCAACTAAACTACCTACCGGTTTGCTTGACCTGTCCTAGGCTCCTACATAGTCAGGTCTTTGTCAGATATGACTGAGCTACCTATGACAGTAAGCGGTGCTACCTGCTTTCTGTTAGCGCCTACGTATGTCGGTTCACGAGCACAATTGTCTCGAAGACACCAGGGAGTCGTCGCTGGAGATACCAAGTTTGTGCTTTGTGCGACGCTGTCGGTAGGCCACCCCGCGGAAAAAGACCGAGCCACGTGGGATAATACCTGGTGCGATTAAGTCAAACCCTACGCCTTGAACAGATTCAGTACCACTCAAACAGTATGCATGGACCAAACAAAAATGTATAGCAGAAAATGTGAAGTAGGGGTGTGCCCCAATTAATACTTAAATGTTGTTAATATGGTTGCAGACAGGTTCTATTATAACGCAATGACAACATTTCGGCGATATATAAACCCATGGCAGATACGGAAATTCGATTAAGACGATTAATCATCCCATGACATTTAATTATATAAACCCCTTTAAACAGTAAGACTCGCCGCGTTGGTGACTTACGGGATAAGAGAGCCGGCCGCTCAGAAAGCAATGGCAAACTACTTAGCGTAATCTTGCCAAGAAATCAACAACAGCGGTAAAATACTGCTGTTGACAGCGATGTCCTGTAAAGGATATGCGAAAAAAAAACAAAAAACAGTAAGACCACAATGTACATCCAACTGCAGGAACCAAGATGGTGACTCACCGCCGTAAACTTCGATCTCACAAAAGTGCAAGGCGTTGCTCCTGCGTGGATAATCGGCTGTCCCCAAGATCTGTAGTTTCACAACTGGTTCTGAGGAGACCAGGGCGACGTCATACACAGGCTGAGGTATTGTGTAGGCGTCCGTATGTCTGCGAACTAGGGCACCCCTGCTGTCGTAAATGTCCACTATAAATCCGAGTAGTTGGTTTGTACCTGGAGTTAAGACTTAAAAAAAAAAAAAACAACGACAGGTAAATAAGCCCGGCTATTTCCACGGCACAATTATCGATATAATTATCTCGGAACAGTCATAAAATCTGTGGGAGATGCCTTAAAGAGATTAGAACAAGAATCGCCATGGTCAGGGTGGAGTTTTGCAAGATGAAAAACATACTGACCAATAGAAAGGGGTTCAGGGATTGAAGGATTTATCTAGTTATTTCACTTTATGTTGTGTGATTTCTGCAGTATGTACTTGACGAGATGCAGCGAAATATGCCAGGCAATAAATCGTGCAATCTATTGTTTGTGTCTTCGTTATTCAATAGAAAGGGGTTCATTTGCAACGAGAACAAGAGTGTTGAGGTGCTACATAGAACATGTACATTTGTGTGGATGTGAAGTGTGGAAGATGAGCAGTCAAGCTGAAAAACAACTGATTGGTGTGGAAATGTGGTTTCTTGACAAAATGCAAAGAATACCATAAGCAGACAGAAAAACCAAAGACCAAGTCCTACAAGAAACAAATGACAATCATAAACTGATTAGAGAAATTATACGTAAACAGTCGTAGGTTAGATTGGCCTAATGGACAGGAACGCGGGTTCTTAAACATCCGGTGTGCTGATGCCGAGGTAATCGGTTCAACCCCTACACCGGACATTTGGACTAAATTGTTGACCTATCGTCCTTGACTTGAGGACGTAAAGTATAAGTACCTCTGAAGTAGGAGTGGATTCGCCTGATGGCGAGGGACACCGTTAATAGGAAAAGCTAACCCACACGCAAAATTCAGTCCAGCACTACTAGAAGTTGTGTATATGGACTATGCTTGAGTTCAAAGCGAGCGAGCACAAGAAAACAAATGTAAACAGTAAAAATTGTTTGGTCACGTTATGAGAAGAAACAAAATGGAGAACTTGGTGACAACTGGCAAGATCGAGGGGAACAGTGCAAGGGAAAAACAGAGAAATAACTATCTGGATGGCTTGACCTCGCGGCATGGTCGAGACAAGAACGCTGAGCTGATCCACGACTCTGGTGATCGAGTGAAATGGCGAATCATGACCGCCCACGCTTACTGCCATGGCCCATGATGATGGAAACGTTTTACTGATTCATTGCCGAAGGATTGTATATCGTCAACTGTGACCTCCTATTTGGACTTAAGGACGATATATCGCCGCACTAGAGTCATCGTGTTATTTTTTTCATTTCGTGGTGTCTTCCGCAATTTTGATGCTAAGTGAATGGTAATTTACATTATAATACTTGTTTACATGTAGGCCCCGCTTTACGTCGCTTCGGTTTACGTCTTTTCGGTATAACGTCGTTGTCACAAAGTGACATAACTTCACTTTATGTTGCTACGTTCCGCTATAACGTCGTCACCTGTGTTGCCATGCCGCACCCTTGCGGAGGAACTTACTAGCTTGCGGAGGAACTATGTAATGCCGCGTAGTGTTACCGCTGTGGAGCGTCTCCTTACTCAGTTGCTGTTGTAAATTCTGAGTTAATGTCACCATTTTACCATTGGGCAGTGTGTTTTTCCAGGATTTTATCGTGTAATTCTCCATAATTATGAGTTCGAAGCTCACAGTAAGTGCTGCTAGTGTGTCTGGTTGTAAGAGAACCAGGAAAAGTATTACTCTTGAGGTGAAGTTAGATGTTTTACTTCGTTTTGGGACTGACGATCAGACTGTTGACATCGGCAAAGTCCATGGTTTACCCCCAACCACGGTAAGAACAATTCGTGCAGATGCTGACAAAATCAAAGAGGGTGCTGAAAACGCAACCTCTTTGAGTGCTTCCAAGATCATTCGTACCAGAAGTACTCTTATGGAGATCGTGGAAGCAATATTGGCCGTCTGGATTGAAAACCAGAACCAACGGAATATGCCTGTGAGCAAGATGGTTATCCAAGAGAAAGCAAAGTCTCTCTATGGAGATCTAGCTAAGAAAGCGGATGAGAGCAGTACTAGTAGTGCTGATGATAGTTTTGGAGCGAGTCGTGGTTGGTTTGAGCGCTTTAAGAAGCGTTCACACCTGCACAACATTCAGACAACAGGTGGAGCGGCGCGTGCTGATACTGCAGCTGCAGAGCGTTTCCCTGCAGAGTTAAAGGCCATGATTGAGGAGGGTGGTTACGCTCCAGAGCAATTCGTCAACATTGACGAGACGGGGCTTTATTGGAAAAGACTGCCACCAAGGACTTATATTTCGAAAAATATGAAGACTGCGCATGGTTTTAAAGCTTCCAAAGATACGCTTACTCTTCTTCTAGGTGGCAACGCTAAAGGAGATTTCAAGTTCAAGCCCTTACTGGTGTACCACTCAGAGACACCAAGGGCTCTGAAGGGCTACTCAAAGGAACACTTGCGGGTTATATGGCGTGCCAACGAAAATGCTTGGATAACAGGAACTTTATTCAAGAATTGGGTAACTGTTTATGCTATTCCTGCTCTATGAAAATATTGTGCTAGAGAAAACCTAGCATTAAAGATATTGCTGCTATTGGATAATACCCTGGTCATCCGTTCAATCTGGACGACTTGCCCGAGAACGTCAAGTTCGTATTCATGACACCAAATACGACTTCATTGATCCAGCCAATGGACCAAGGTGTAATTGCAACTTTCAAAGGTTATTATATGCGTCGCACCTTCTCACAGATCATCAAGGCTACGGACGGTAAAGGTAAGCCTACCATTAAGGGATTCTGGCGAGATAACAACATCCTCAAGGCCATTGACAATGCGGATTCATGGAGTGAGATATCGTCAGCATGCATGAATGCTGTATGGCGAAAACTGTGGCCAGAATGTTTGCACGACTTGTGTGCATTTTACGACGTTCATGCTATTCGACGACAGATTTCTAACGTAGCCACTAAAACTGGCTTTGAAGGGATGGAGGTGTTGCTTGCATCACTTGGAGAAGAGTTGTCTAATGAGGACCTAATGCAACTTGACGTGCAGAGAGCTCAGCAGGAAGAGGAGCACCCTGTTGCAACCCCCACACCTCGAATGTTGACAGCTAAACATTTGTCACAATTAAATTGATTGATGTGGCAATAGAAATAATAAATGAGGATTACCCGAACAGAGAACGGAGCTCCAAAGTGTCGAGAGCAGTAACAAGCGCCATCAACTGTTACAGGGAGCTTTACATAGAGAAAAGGAAACAGGCTGTGCAGCAGACATTGTTAAAATATTTTGTTCAAGCAGAGAAGAGCCAGGAAAAGAGGCAGGAAGTGGTTACAGTTTCATCCTTAGATGAAGAAGGATAATTTAATGCCTCTACTTCCTAATAACCCTACCAATCCCCCTCCGATCCACCTCTATTTAGCCATTGAATGTCAACAACCATTAAAATAAACATTACTGTGGTACACGATACATTGTATTTCATATAATTCTATGGGAAATAGTGTTTCGTTAAACGTCGTTTCACTTAACGTCGCGTTTTCCAAGAACGTAACCCCGATGTTAACCGGGGCCTACCTGTATCTGATTGTGTACCATGTTTGGTCCATACCTACTTGTTTGTTTAGCACTGAATCTGTTAAAGACGATCGACTTCATTGCACCGGGTTTTATCCCCTATGGCTCTGTCGCTTTCGGCAGGGCAGCCCGCCAGAAGCTTCACACAAAGCTCATGATCCGTAGCTCCAACGACGATCCCAGGGGTTTCCGAGAATACTGCACTCGTGACCCGCACGACGGAGCCAGGAAATAAACCCACGACTTTTGGAGCACGAGGCGGACTGTTTAACCTCTCCGCCACAAAGACCCCTAACATACACAGGTCTGGCTATTTTAACTAATTCAGTGACATGGGATGATTAATTGTCTGAAGCTACTTCCCGTATCTGTCATATACAGTAGTTTTTCGAATGCAGTTACCTTTAATTTGATATGTAATACAACATATCTGTGACTATAGTACCACCTTTTAAGTTTTAACTGTGACACACCCATACTTCCAATTTTCCGTCATCCATTTTTGTTTGGTCCAAACCTACTTTTTGTTTGGCTGTGAATCGATTAAATAAATGACAGATGCAACAGAAAGTCAAAACGAAGGACTTAGTCTGAAAAACGGAAACATCTAGTTATTGGTTGTTACAAGGCAAAAGTGTACACACAAATACAAAATCGCAGTAAATGGAACCATTGTGACTCCGGTCAGTGTGTTCAAGTAGTTTAGTACTTTAATAACTGTGCATGGAAGATGTATTAAGTTAAATGTACAATAGCCCAAGCGAAGGCAGCATTTCATAAGATGAAGAATATTCTCTCCAGTTTACCTTTATCAATAAACGTCAGGAAAAGAGAAAAAGACCTATATTGAGCCAATCCTGATGTACGGAAGCAAGTCATGGACAATTAGCAGACATGTGGGGACTTATGGGGAAGCTGCGGAGATTTGGTTTTATAGAAGAATGATGAGAACATCGCATTAAACGGAGACAGTCCTAGAGAATGTTGCTACATCGGAAATGTTGGAGGAGCGGAGAGACACAAGGAGACCAAGAGAGAAGACGCTGAACAGTTTGACGTCATGGCATGATGGAAATAGTTGACAATACACGAGACAGAAGGCTGTGGACAGATATGATCACCAACGCCACACGGCATGGGCTAATAGAAGATTGGCAATACACGAGACAGAAGGCTGTGGACAGACATATGCACATACGTCACACGGCATGGACTATAAAAAGATTGGCATTACACGAGGCAGAAGACTGTGGACTGTGATACATGATACATACATAATAACAACGCCACACGGATTGGACTAAAGAAGAAGACGGCGGTGTAGGGGATGATAATAACCACAAACATGCGCACCTGAGTTGTACAGAAGAGCTCTCAGAAGTCTAGTTGGCTGATCGAAGTAAAGCGTAAACTTCTGCTGCAAGCCACTGTTTGTGCGGGAGCAGGAGCCCGCCTCGAAGTTTCTATTCGTATTCCCGTCCACGGCGTTCTCAGCGTCTCCCAGTCTGTAGTAGGTTGTTGACTGGTTCACAAACTGCTTAAGGGCAACGTTGCGACCTGCAAATTAGGGCTTCTATTTTAAGTTCTGGGACATTAAAAAGCAAGTTTGGGAACATCTACATTCAGATTCATACTAGTTCAATTTCTGAGGCAATTTCAGGATATAGTCTATGTTCATTGGCATCCAAGTTCAATTTTTGAGGCAATTTCGGGATATAGTCCATGTTCATTGGCATTCAAGTTCAAGTTTAGGGACATTCAAGTTCAGAGACATTAAATTTTAAGTTAGGGAGATTCAATTTCAGGATTAGGGAAAATCAAATTCTAGGACTTTCATGTCTAGGGACATTCAAGTTCAGGGACATTCAAGTTCATGTGCAGGGACATTCAACTTCAAGTTCAGGGACTTTCATGTTCAAGTTTCAGGACTTTCGAGTTCTCAACCACAATGCTCCCTTGAGCAAGATGGCGGGACATTTCTTCGTCCCGTAAAATGGAACGTGTTTTTTCCGAAATGTGTATGGATTACGTGTTTTCTCGTGGTGAAATGGAGTTCGGACCGTGCAACGGAGTTCGTGCACGCGCGTCCGGTCTTCTTTCGGCGTATCATCGGCGCCCGGTGGCGATAGTTAAGCCTAACATGACGGCCAGACGACCAGCTAGGACACAACGTGGTAAGAGGGCGGGCGCTCGCAGAAGGCGCTTAAAATGTGACAGATTGGGTATCGGAAATGTTCGAGTACTGTACTGGAACTGTGCATCATTTAGTCAACGCCGACCCATTCTTGAAAAACTACTCTACGGAAACGATATTGTAGTCTTGCAAGAAACACAGCTCACCGACGGAACAGTCAATGTTGCGGGATTTCAGGGTTTCCTTAACAGGCGGCACCTCGGACAGGCCATTCTGGTCCGCGACAACATACTAGTGTCTGAGATCGATATGTCCGCCTGGAACAGCGATGCCCTGCAAGTTCAGGCATTAAGAATAATGACACCAGTGCAGCTTGTAATCGTTAACGTCTATGCGCAAAATGGGAAGGTCGACGTGCGACAATGGCAGAGTTTGTTCGATATGGATGAAAGGCATATCATCTACTGCGGGGACTTCAATGCCAGAGGCAGTCAATGGGGGAATTGCATCACCAATAGACAGGGAGAATATTTGGAGGACGCCCTGGCATCTGCTGCCCTAATCTGTCTGAATGATGGGAAGGTCACTAGAATGGCCACTCGACCAGGCGACTCTGACAGCATCATTGACTTGGCTCTGGTGTCGCCCACCATCGCACCAAGATGCCGGTGGGGCACACTGGGATACCACGATAGTGACCACTACCCTTGTGTCATCCTGATCAAGAAAGACGGGGCCATGAGTCAAAGAAACAAGACCAATGCCTTCCCGTACGACACCACTGGTCAAGACGCCATAAGCAAGATCAGAAGAAGGAAACTAACTTCCTCCCGTAGGAGACAAGAAAGATGGCTGCAGCCACCATGGTGGCATGGAGAGGTCGAGAAGGTGTGGCTGGGAAAGAGGCAGACTGTCAAAGACTGGCAAAAGGCCAGAAATGCTAATATGCCACAGGTTGAGTTGGCGAACCTGAAGACTGAGGTCGTTAGGACGACGACTTTATTCAAATCCTGCGCCAAACAGGCCAAGGCCGACAAATGGGACGAGTTCTGCTGGAAGGTGTGCTCCGAGCAATCTCATACGACATTCTGGCGCCTCCACAAGAGCATGAACGGTGCTGCACAACGTAGGGGTATTCCAGACTTTCAAGGCACAGACCTCGCATGGAAAAAGTCGGATGCGGATAAAGGTAAGGCCCTTCTTGCACGCTACATAGAACAGACTGACCAGAAAGACGAGCCCGCCAGACAGAGGACCACAACAACACTCTCTCAGTTGTGCGAGGGGGTCGGGACAGACGAAGAATGGACAATCACAGTTGACATATTGCGTGCGATGCTCAAGAAATCACCTAACACCGCCCCAGGCCCAGACGGCATCCGATATGGTGACCTAATGGTGATATCAGATGATGACATGGAAGAACTGGCCAGAGAATTCAACACCAGTATCCAGAGGGGTCAGGTCAAAGAAGAATGGCTACACAGCTACTTGCTGCCGCTGCCAAAACCGAACAAAGACCACTCCAAGATAAGCGGCTACAGAATCATTACGATGCAGAATACTGTTGGCAAGCTACTGGAGAAAATTGTAGCACACAGACTTGCTTGGGACTTGGAACAGCTCGGCTGCTTCCCGCCCACACTTGGAGGATACAGACGCAACAGAGAGTCATGGCTGAATGCGGCGGTCTTTGCTCAAGATGTTTACGAAGGATTTCAGGTCAGAGAAGAGACATGTGCGGCCGCCATAGACTTAGAGGACGCATATAACAGAGTATCTTTCGAGCATTTGATGCAAACCCTCCTCAAACTGAAAGTGCACCCTCACCTTGTACGATGGATAGCTGCAGTTCTACTCCAAAGGAAGGTGGTGCTAAGATGCGGGAGTTGGTCTTCTGAGCCGATAACGATATGTCCAGGATTGCCGCAGGGTTCACCACTGTCACCAGTACTATTCAACGTGTATACGGTGCCGATCACTGAACAACAGTTGGATGGGAGGGGTAGGACTCTATCATTCGTTGACGACATCCTCGTGTATCGACAGGGTCGAGATAGACAGGCGGTTGCCAACTATATGCAGGGCGAACTAGATCAAATTTCTTCATGGTGTGCTGATGCCGATGCCCTTGTCAACCCTGCAAAGGCAACGGTTACATGGTTCTCACTAAACAACCATATTGTGAAAACAGACCTGCCGGCAGTAAGAATGGATGGGAGCATTCTGAGTAGAACCCAGTCAATGACATATCTTGGCGTGAGGCTTGATCGTAGCCTGTCCTTCAGAGATCATGTCGATTATGTCATAACGAAGGCTCGAAAAGGTTTGGCAGCAATGAGAGTCATGGCGACTGCCAATATCGAGCAAAGGCTGCTATTACTTCTGTTCCAAGGACTTGTGCTTTCACGCATCGAGTATGCCCTGGCCATCCTCACTGTCAGCCTTACACAGATTGGAAGACTTGAAAAGGTACAAAACGAAGCCATGCGCATCATTTTGGGCTGCACGAGAGACACCAGCTGTGTAGCAATGAGATACCTCCTTGACTTCCCGACAATGGAACACAGGATCAAGATCTGGAGAGCTCGTGCATACTTAAAAATAAGTGCAGATGAGCAGCAC
This sequence comes from Cepaea hortensis, assembly GCA_963921405.1. Taxonomy (NCBI): domain Eukaryota; kingdom Metazoa; phylum Mollusca; class Gastropoda; order Stylommatophora; family Helicidae; genus Cepaea; species Cepaea hortensis. The sequence continues at coordinate 325,793,835 of OY992876.1, read as the reverse complement.
CCTCTGCATGACGCTATATTCAGAGAAAAGGGTGACAGGCTAAAGAGGGGCAAATCATGGATGGGTCGGGCGGAAGATGTCGTCGGACAGGTCTGCAGTCTTACCAGTATCAACCCCGGCAAGGAATGGGTGCCGGTGCCTCCAGCTTTTAAGTGTACCTTCTCCTGCATTATCACACTCGACAGACGGTGCAGAGAGCAGAACCCTGCCGCTGTCAATGCAGAGGTTAACGCGCTGATCTATGAACACTCAGATAGCCCAGAAGTGCTCATCTATACAGATGGATCTGTTGTAAAGCAGCAGAGAAGTGCGTGGGCATTTACAGCCCGTTCAGCGGGCCGAACCGTTCAAGAATCCAGTGGTGCCCACTCTGTGACCACGAGCAGCATGACGATGGAGGTGATGGCAGTTACACAGGCTTTCATATGGCTGGAATCACAGCATTATACCAACGTGTGTGTACTAAGTGATTCAATGAGCATGATTCAGAAGGTCGAAGCTGGATCTATACGTAGACAGTGGACTGAGTCGCTGCGGAAGTCTGTTGTCCGCAAAGTCACCTTCATCTTCGTCCCGGGACATGCGGGAGTCGAGGGAAATGAACGAGCTGATAAATTGGCTGGCTCTGCACCCCCTGTAGATGGCCAGCCCATGGATCGTGCCGATGTTATTAACGCCCTTAAAGATATGGCGAGAACAGAGGATTTTGACGCCAGTGATTCCACATCGCTTTCCAGGATGAAAGACCTGGGAGTAAGAATCGGCACAGCCAGACGCGAGAGGTACATCGGGAAAACAAAGCGCCTCGTCAACCAACACAGAACTGGCACTATTAGCCACCGGACGCTGATGCATATGCTGGGGGGAGGATCTGAGCACCTATGGACATGTCCGGAGTGCAACGAAGATACCCCAACTGATAACTAACTAACTAATGCTACCACAGCTCCCAGTGTGTGCGACGTGTCACATTTATACATGTATATGCATGCAGCATGAGAACAAGATTAGTAGCCTGAACTGACCAATTGTATAATGCAAGGTGACTGGCCACGAGTAGTCATTCTGATACTGGACCCTGTTCTGTGGACAACTATTGCCCATGGTTCTTCTGCATGTGAAATTTAGCGAATGGTATCGCGTTGTGATTGTGTTAGACATGCACGAGACAGCAATTTGTTGGTAAGTATCAAGATAAAGTCTACAGAATATCCATCAGCTCCGTGGTTGTGTCGGCATGACGTACGGGGACGCCAGTCAAGATTAATCTGAAGCCAAGCCTGCACGAAGTAATCATTCAGCTCCGAGACAGGATATCCGCCGTCTGGTTTTTGAATGTTTGTATGAGCCTAAACCCTTTGTGTTCATGGCTTCGAACCTCCATCGGCCGGATAACCAGTTATCTTACCAGTTAAGTGACATGGTCTGCCAGGTACATCCAGATTAAAACGGGTACCAGGAAATGATTTGGGAAGTAAAGGCGGTTGTATGATTTGACCTAAACCAATGAGCAAATCCTACAGAAAAGGCAAATACAAAAAGGAATGGAAACAGTAAACAGATTAGAGAAATTATCCATAGAGAGTCAAGTTTCTTTGGGCACGTTATGAGACGAAAAAAACCCGAGAACGTGGTGACAACTGTCAAGATTTATGGGTAAAGAAAAGAGAAAGGCAGAGAAGTAAATATCTGGATGGCTTGGCCACATGGCATTCTTGGGACAAGAATACAGAACTGATCCACGACTATGGTGATCGTATGAGATGACGACACATGACTGCCCACGGTTATCGGCATGGCACATGATGATGACGATGATACTGCCCAGATCACCTACCAAGTGTCGACTAGTCCATAAACGTATGGATCAATCACCATATGCCCATTGGTCCGCAATGCTTGTACTGTCACTTGTACCGTCATTTGTACCGTCACTTGTACTATCACTTGAATGTCATTTGAACCGTCACTTGTACTATCACTTGTACTGTCATTTGTACCGTCACTTGTACTATCACTAGCAATGTCATATGTACCGTCACTTGTACTATCAGTTGTACTGGTAATAATGTGGTTTAACCATCATGTTATTTTGTCAATTAAGGCATGTGCTATCACATTTACTGGTAACAATGTGGTTTAACCATCCTGATATTTTGTCTAGTAAGGCTTGTACTTTCACTTGTACTGGTGCTAATGTGGTTTACCTATCATGGTATTTTGTCTTTTAAGGCTTGCACTATCACGTGTATTGGTACTAATGTAGTTTATCCATCATGGTATTTTCCCTACCTCGGGCTCAATGTCCATATTGTTCCTATTTATTGAACATGTCTTCCGCACTATACAAACGATCCCACAGGGCCTTGACGATATCTGTCTTATCGTGCACCAATACTTCACCCAACGGCGCAGTCCAGCCAATCTGTCCACCTGCTCGTTTCCCACCACACAAGCACGCCCTGGGGTAAAGATTAATCCGTTACTTCCTATCTTTGCTGTTTTAATTGAAGCCTCCCACTCTGCACGAAGCACGCCTGTCTTCACCCTGTTCAGCAAGTTCTGTGAGTGATAATTATACAGAGATAAGTGAGGGAAATCTTGCATTTTAAGGCCAGATGCGTTGCTCTCAGTAACATACGCCACATAAAACAAGAAATTGTTGGATAAACTGTCTGTCTAAACACGAATAACTCGAGTTCCCGATGATTTATTAAAAAAAAAAAGAGTTTAGTTTAGTCGACGGATCTACATCACGGCACACGGGTGTAACCCATAATTGCTCCGTTCTACTCCTAACTCAAGCCTAAATCCGGAGAATCTCAGCTCAGTGCACGAACTCCGTAGAACTGGCGAGGATCCTGACGAACGCCCATTTACGTGTGCGAGTCTACCCCCCCCCCCCCCCCATCCGGGCCCGTTCGTCTCTCCTTAGTCAACCTGGAAATCTCGGGCTCCCCCAAGATCACCATATTCCTGCCGGACTTAGTGTGGACATCCGATCGACATGGCACGCTCAACAGCAGAACACCCGCTCTCAAGCCGTCCTCCAACTCAAGTCTCCAAGTAGCTAGATTAAAGGAGCACGCCACAACTCCCGGCAAAATACAAAATAAACAGGTGCATCAACTGCCAGTACGAGAACCATGAAAAAGTCAAGCCTCCATTGATTTGTAACATGGGGCAAATAGTTAGATAAACTGTCAGTACGAGAAACGTAAACAAGTGGAATCTCTCTGATCTATATGGAGGAAATAGTTGGATAAACTGACTGTATGAAATCAATGAAAAAGTCGAACCTTCACTGATGTATATGGAACAAATATTTGCATAAACTGCATGTAAGAGAAACATGAAAAATTGGAACCTCCATTGATGTGTATGGAACAAAAATTTACATACACTCCCTGAACGAGAAACATGAACAGGTCGAACCTCCACAGAAGTATATGGAATAAATTGTTGGATACTCTGCCTGTCTAAAAAAAACGAACAGGTAGAACGTCTACTGATTTATATGGAGAAAATAGTTGGATAAATTGCCTGTACGAGAAACATGGACATATAGAACTTCCACTGATGTAAAGGGAACAAATAAATTCTTGTCAAAATACGAAAAGGACGAACCTCCGCTGATGTATATGGAGCAAACAGTTGGTGCTATCTGTCCTTTGATGGTCACTTCTCTCAACATGAAGCCATTTTCACACACCACGTCCACGATGAACGAGCTGACAACGTGACGAACCTCATTTTCGCAAGGGTAATATTTGTTGATGGCCAACGTAAACATGAGAATTTTGCCTGGAGGGAGAAACATCAACTAGGATATTAAACGTTTACCTGGGGAGAGAAACATCAGCTGGGTGATTAAACGTTTGCCTGGAGAGAGAGAAACATCAACTGGTCTTTGTCTGGAGAGAGAAATATCAACTGGAAGATTAAACGTTTACCTGTGGAAGGAAACATCAACTGGGCGATTACATGTTTGCCTGGAGAGAGAAACATCAATTGGGCGATTAAAAGCTTACCTTGAGCGAGAAACATCACCTGGGATATTACATCTTTGCCTCAAGAGAGAAACAACTGGGCGACTAAACGTTTGCCTGGAGAGAGAAACTTCACCTGGGTGATTGAACGTTTTCCTGTAGCGAGAAAAATCAACTCACTCATCCACCCACTCACTCACTCAGACACTCATTAACTCACCCACTCATTCCCTTACTCATTCACTCACCCGCCCACTGACGTGTTGTTTGTCCATCAAGAATGATGATGACCATTCATTTCATACAGTGGGGTTGAAAGTATGGAGCCGTGAGTTCTAAGATGGCTGATAAGGCCTATTTTGGCACGAAATGTTCTTTGACAATGTGGACAAAGAATGCTTGGCGTTCCAGGAGGAGGATTTCTTGCAGTGGTTTTTCTGTTCTGTCTTTTCTTCACAGCTCTTGCAGTCCTGGTTGCCTCACAGGTGACTGCACTCTTGCGTAATGACGTACACCACGAATTTCGATCTTTGGCAGCTGTCTCCCAGGTGTCAAGATGAATTCCAAAAGCTTTCAGTTAGATTTTCAGACTGTCTTTAAAGCGTTTCCTCTGGCCGCCTTGGGAGCGTTTACCACAACGCAACTCGCAGTAAAATAATCGTTTAGGGAGCGTGTGATCTGGCATGCGATTTAAGTGACCAGCCCAGCGGATCTTATTCTTCATTAGTACAGTGTGGATACTGGGCATGGACGCTCTTTCTAAAACTTCAGTGTCTGGGATCTTGTCTTGCCATTTAATCTTCAATAGCTTCCTAAGTTGCACGTCCTTCAAAGGACGTAGCAGTCAACCACAGCATTTGCGCTGTTCGTGATTCCTGGGCAAATGTTACGTTCAGTAGTTTGCCATTGCTTTCTGAACGACTGGCTCCTATACATTTTTCGAAGAAAAAAAACCCAGCACCGCTGTGTTTCGAACCCGGGTATACGGGCTCACAAACCGCGTTCGCAAGCCCTTAGCCACAGAGACCGGCTCCGTCGGCTAAAGGCTTGCCGGCTTCGTGGTTAAAGGCTTGCAAACGCGGATTGTGAGCCGGGTACCAGGCGTTCGAAGCTCAGCTGCGACCGATTTGTGCAGCACACCGTGTCGCGTTGTGTTATAACGTGCAGGTATGGGAGCCGGTTGTTCAGAAGCAATGGCAAACTACTGAACGTAAAACTTGCCTAGTACATCAACAGCAGCTGAAAAATGCTGGTGTTGACTGAAACGTCCCGTTAGGGATACGCAACACACAAAAAAGCTTCCTAAGGCAGACTGTGTGGAAGTAGTTTAATTTTCTAGCGTGCAGCTGATAAATAGTCCAGGTTTCACAAGCATATAGCAATGTGGATAATACAACTGCGTTGTAGACTTTCAGCTTTGTTTGCATGCTTATTCCATTTCTGTCCCATACATTCTTGTACAGTCTGCCAGTGGCCGCGCTGGCCTTGGCGATTCTTGCATTTACTTCGTCGTCAATTGTGGCAGCTTGTGACAGTGCTGCCAAGACAGGTGAATTTGTCCACAACACTTAGTCTATGACCATTCACCTTCATATTCGGCACGGTGTGATTATTCCCTGGAGCTGGCTGTTACATAACTACAGTCTTCTCCAAGTTGATATTGAGCCCAAAGCTCGCACATGCATGTGAGAAAGCTGAAACATTATGTCGCATGTCTGCCTCTGAGTTGGCATATAGAGCGCAATCATCAGCAAACAGGAGCTCTCGCTTTTGGTTTCAGCTTTCAGCCTTCTGAGATTGAACAGTTTTCCATCCATACGGTAGTTAATGTCTATTCCAATGTCATTGTTCTCGAAGGCATTCGTCAGCATAGCTGAAAACATGAGGCTGAACAGTATTGGTGCCAAGACACATCCTTGCTTCACTCCATTGGTGATAGGAAAAGGCTCAGACAGTTCACCATTTTCCTATACTCTTGCCTGCATACCACCATAAAGTAGCCACACTATTTGGACAAACTTTCGTGGATAGCCATATTTCGCCATAATCTTCCACAGTCCTTCTCTGCTGACTGTATCAAAGCCTTGTTAAGGTTAATGAAAGCGAAAATCATGTCAACAGTTCCTCGTTCTTTTCTGAAGCCACATTGACTTTCAGGAAGAAGACCTTGATCAAGATGGGCCTTGAGGCGATTGAGAAGAATTCTGGCGAGTATCTTCCCTGCGACTGAGAGCAAGGAGATGCCTCGGTGTTTGTCACAGGGTTGGTGGTTTCCTTTACGTTTGTAAAGGTGGACTATTGACGCGACCTTGAAATCTTGTGGCATGGTCTCGTTCATCCATATGTTTGTGAAGACTTGGTGAAGCTGCTCTGTTAGGACCGGCTCACCTGCCTTGAATATCTCTGCAGGGATGGAGTCAGGACCAGGCGCCTTACCGCTGGAAAGTTGCTAGATGGCTTTGTTTACTTCCACTATGGTTGGCAGGTCATCAAGTGTCTAATTAGTGGGAACTTGAGGAAGGCACTTGATGATTTCATCATTGAAGAAGGAAGTTGCATTTAAGATGTTGCTGAAATACTCTGCCCAGTGTTGAAGGATGTCTTTCTTATCGGTGACCAATATTCCGTCATCTGCACTGAGGAGGGGAACTATGCCTGGTGATGAAGGACCATAGACCGCTTTCAGTGAGTCGTAGAAGTTTTTCATATCATGTCTGTCAGCAAAGCCTTGAATTTCATCACCTTTGTTGCTCAGCCAGGAGTCCCGCATGTGCCGAAGTTTCTGCTGCGCTACTCTCCGAATTTTATTGAAGGCATCCTTTTTATGTTGATTTCGGGTTATTCAAATGTGCCTTGCGGAGAAAAATTTTTTCGACTAGCAATTGGTTGCTGTCTTTGGAATTTTCATCAAACCTGTCTGTAAGCTTTCGGGGGGCTAGGCCCAGAACATCCAAAGCAGTATTGTAAATTATGTCTTCAGGGCTCTCCACTCTGTTTCCGCATCCTGTTTAGCTGAAGCATTGGGCTTGAGGCGGTCTTCCAGCATATTTTCCAGATATAAAGGATGGAAAAGATACAAAACGAAGCTATGCGCATTATTCTTGGATGTTCAAAAGATACAGCATGCAGGGCTATGCGCTACCTTCATGATTCTCCAACCATTGAAGACAGACTACACATTTGCAGAGCACTTGCCTACCTCAGAGTCAACGCAAACACACAACTTCCACTGCATAGTGAAATTAGGAAGATGAACGGCAGCAGGTTAAAAAGAGGATGGTCTTGGATGGGTCAAGAGGAAAACATTCTTCAACATGTGTATTCACTGGAGGACTTAGAACCTGGCGAGGAGTGGGTACATGTGCCAACAGATTTATGTACGTCCTTTTCAGTTTGCATCCAACTAGACAGAAAATGCAGACAAGAAAATCCGGCTGCTGTGAAGGCGGAAGTACAAGCGTTGATTATCGAGAATTCGTTAGACGGTGATGCTGTCATTTACACTGATGGGTCGGTCGTCCGACATGTGAGTAGCTCATGCGCCTTTACGGCGCGGACCGGAGGGAGAAGTGTGAAGAAGGACTCTGGTGCTTTTGTTGAGACCACAAGTAGCCTGACTATGGATGTCATGGCAGTAAGTGTAGCTCGAGACACAGACATTCACTAGGGCGTGTGTCCTTAGCGACTCAATGGGCATGCTCAAGAGGATAGAGTCGGGGTGGATCCGAAGAGAATGGTTGCTGTCTCTGGAGCGGTCTCGGCTGGCAAAGATTAGTTTCATCTTTGTTTCATGTTTTCTATGAAATCTATGCCTCTATTTCATAGGGAAGAGTATGAGTGCAACCTCGTATTTGTAGACCGACTGACTCCGCATACTTCATGTGGTATGTCGCAGGAACTATTCCAACCTCTCTCTCTAACTCTCTCTCTCTCTCTCTCTCTCTCTCTCTCTCTCTCTCTCTCTCTCTCTCTCTCTCTCTACAATCTTGCTTCTCTGTGCCTACCTATGACATGTGTATTGCTGGTGGTCGGATCTTATACAGCACCAATAACACAAGCACTGGGTGATTTGATTCTAAAATACGTTGTATAACAATCAACTTTACTGACTCTATTTCACAGGGAACAGTATGAGTGATACCTCGTATTTGTAGGCCGACCTACTCCGCATACCTCATGTGGTATGTGGCAGGCACTTTTCTTCTCTCTCTCTCTCTCTCTCTCTCTCTCTCTCTCTCTCTCTCTCTCTCTCTCTCTCTCTCTCTCAAAACAATCTTGCACCGCTGTGTTTCGAACCCGGGTATACGGGCTCACAAACCACGTTCGCAAGCCCTTAGCCACAGAGACCGGCTCCGTCGGCTAAAGGCTTGCCGGCTTCGTGGTTAAAGGCTTGCAAACGCGGATTGTGAGCCGGGTACCAGGCGTTCGAAGCTCAGCTGCGACCGATTTGTGCAGCACACCGTGTCGCGTTGTGTTATAACGTGCAGGTATGGGAGCCGGTTGTTCAGAAGCAATGGCAAACTACTGAACGTAAAACTTGCCTAGTACATCAACAGCAGCTGAAAAATGCTGGTGTTGACTGAAACGTCCCGTTAGGGATACGCAACACACAAAAAAGCTTCCTAAGGCAGACTGTGTGGAAGTAGTTTAATTTTCTAGCGTGCAGCTGATAAATAGTCCAGGTTTCACAAGCATATAGCAATGTGGATAATACAACTGCGTTGTAGACTTTCAGCTTTGTTTGCATGCTTATTCCATTTCTGTCCCATACATTCTTGTACAGTCTGCCAGTGACCGCGCTGGCCTTGGCGATTCTTGCATTTACTTCGTCGTCAATTGTGGCAGCTTGTGACAGTGCTGCCAAGACAGGTGAATTTGTCCACAACACTTAGTCTATGACCATTCACCTTCATATTCGGCACGGTGTGATTATTCCCTGGAGCTGGCTGTTACATAACTACAGTCTTCTCCAAGTTGATATTGAGCCCAAAGCTCGCACATGCATGTGAGAAAGCTGAAACATTATGTCGCATGTCTGCCTCTGAGTTGGCATATAGAGCACAATCATCAGCAAACAGGAGCTCTCGCTTTTGGTTTCAGCTTTCAGCCTTCTGAGATTGAACAGTTTTCCATCCATGCGGTAGTTAATGTCTATTCCAATGTCATTGTTCTCGAAGGCATTCGTCAGCATAGCTGAAAACATGAGGCTGAACAGTATTGGTGCCAAGACACATCCTTGCTTCACTCCATTGGTGATAGGAAAAGGCTCAGACAGTTCACCATTTTCCTATACTCTTGCCTGCATACCACCATAAAGTAGCCACACTATTTGGACAAACTTTCGTGGATAGCCATATTTCGCCATAATCTTCCACAGTCCTTCTCTGCTGACTGTATCAAAGCCTTGTTAAGGTTAATGAAAGCGAAAATCATGTCAACAGTTCCTCGTTCTTTTCTGAAGCCATATTGACTTTCAGGAAGAAGACCTTGATCAAGATGGGCCTTTAGGCGATTGAGAAGAATTCTGGCGAGTATCTTCCCTGCGACTGAGAGCAAGGAGATGCCTCGGTGTTTGTCACAGGGTTGGTGGTTTCCTTTACGTTTGTAAAGGTGGACTATTGACGCGACCTTGAAATCTTGTGGCATGGTCTCGTTCATCCATATGTTTGTGAAGACTTGGTGAAGCTGCTCTGTTAGGACCGGCTCACCTGCCTTGAATATATCTGCAGGGATGGAGTCAGGACCAGGCGCCTTACCGCTGGAAAGTTGCTAGATGGCTTTGTTTACTTCCACTATGGTTGGCAGGTCATCAAGTGTCTAATTAGTGGGAACTTGAGGAAGGCACTTGATGATTTCATCATTGAAGAAGGAAGTTGCATTTAAGATGTTGCTGAAATACTCTGCCCAGTGTTGAAGGATGTCTTTCTTATCGGTGACCAATATTCCGTCATCTGCACTGAGGAGGGGAACTATGCCTGGTGATGAAGGACCATAGACCGCTTTCAGTGAGTCGTAGAAGTTTTTCATATCATGTCTGTCAGCAAAGCCTTGAATTTCATCACCTTTGTTGCTCAGCCAGGAGTCCCGCATGTGCCGAAGTTTCTGCTGCGCTACTCTCCGAATTTTATTGAAGGCATCCTTTTTATGTTGATTTCGGGTTATTCAAATGTGCCTTGCGGAGAAAAAATTTTTCGACTAGCAATTGGTTGCTGTCTTTGGAATTTTCATCAAACCTGTCTGTAAGCTTTCGGGGGGCTAGGCCCAGAACATCCAAAGCAGTATTGTAAATTATGTCTTCAGGGCTCTCCACTCTGTTTCCGCATCCTGTTTAGCTGAAGCATTGGGCTTGAGGCGGTCTTCCAGCATATTTTCCAGATATAAAGGATGGAAAAGATACAAAACGAAGCTATGCGCATTATTCTTGGATGTTCAAAAGATACAGCATGCAGGGCTATGCGCTACCTTCATGATTCTCCAACCATTGAAGACAGACTACACATTTGCAGAGCACTTGCCTACCTCAGAGTCAACGCAAACACACAACTTCCACTGCATAGTGAAATTAGGAAGATGAACGGCAGCAGGTTAAAAAGAGGATGGTCTTGGATGGGTCAAGAGGAAAACATTCTTCAACATGTGTATTCACTGGAGGACTTAGAACCTGGCGAGGAGTGGGTACATGTGCCAACAGATTTATGTACGTCCTTTTCAGTTTGCATCCAACTAGACAGAAAATGCAGACAAGAAAATCCGGCTGCTGTGAAGGCGGAAGTACAAGCGTTGATTATCGAGAATTCGTTAGACGGTGATGCTGTCATTTACACTGATGGGTCGGTCGTCCGACATGTGAGTAGCTCATGCGCCTTTACGGCGCGGACCGGAGGGAGAAGTGTGAAGAAGGACTCTGGTGCTTTTGTTGAGACCACAAGTAGCCTGACTATGGATGTCATGGCAGTAAGTGTAGCTCGAGACACAGACATTCACTAGGGCGTGTGTCCTTAGCGACTCAATGGGCATGCTCAAGAGGATAGAGTCGGGGTGGATCCGAAGAGAATGGTTGCTGTCTCTGGAGCGGTCTCGGCTGGCAAAGATTAGTTTCATCTTTGTTTCATGTTTTCTATGAAATCTATGCCTCTATTTCATAGGGAAGAGTATGAGTGCAACCTCGTATTTGTAGACCGACTGACTCCGCATACTTCATGTGGTATGTCGCAGGAACTATTCCAACCTCTCTCTCTAACTCTCTCTCTCTCTCTCCCTCTCCCTCTCTCTCTCTCTCTCTCTCTCTCTCTACAATCTTGCTTCTCTGTGCCTACCTATGACATGTGTATTGCTGGTGGTCGGATCTTATACAGCACCAATAACACAAGCACTGGGTGATTTGATTCTAAAATACGTTGTATAACAATCAACCTTACTGACTCTATTTCACAGGGAACAGTATGAGTGAAACCTCGTATTTGTAGGCCGACCTACTCCGCATACCTCATGTGGTATGTCGCAGGCACTTTTCTTCTCTCTCTCTCTCTCTCTCTCTCTCTCTCTCTCTCTCTCTCTCTCTCTCTCTCAAAACAATCTTGCTTCTCTGTGCTTACCCACATCATGTGTATTACCAGTGGTCGGATCTTATACAACCCCAATAACACAAGCATTGGGTTATATGATCTTATAATACGTGGTATAACAATCAACCTTACTTACCCTATTTCATAGGGAACAGTATGAGTGAAGCCTCGTATTTGTAGGCCGACCTACTCCGCATACCCCATTAGACACATTACAGGAACGATACCCACCTCGCTCTCTCTCTTTCCCTCCCTCCACCTCTCTCTCTCTCTCTCTCTCTCTCTCTCTCTCTCTCTTATATATACCTTGCACATGCCCATGTACACAAGTGTATGAAAGTCTGTTGAGCGGTGTATATCTATGTATGTGCGCTCACGCATATCAGTCCACCCAGTCTTTAGGACTCGCCTCATAATAACATATATGAGTGCATAATGTGGTTTTGGTTAGTACCACCATTATTCTTGCGCCCACTCATGCTTCGTTAGTACATCCACTGAGATTGCTTAGATACCCCTACTAGACCGGTTTCCGTCCTGCCCTCCTGCTTCCGCCCCCCCCCCCCTTTCTTTCAATGTGCTCACTGAACCGTAACACCTATCACCCCGTTATCATCCTCCATCTCACTCCGTCGGTTGGGTATAAAAAGAATACATCGGAGATATTCTGAGTTACTCACAGATCGGAACTGTGAGGTAAGTATGACAATTTTTCTTCAATTCTCATTTTCTCTTCATTGCTTTCATTTTTCATTCGGCATACCCTCGTTCAACGATTGGTTTGACACCAAATCGGCTACCCACGACTGGTTTAGCCAGCTCCCATAGCTGTTGCCCGGCGGGTGGCCGCTGTCGCACGCTGACAGCTACTAGGCGCCATAGGCGTGAGCTGGATGTCAGGCTTGTACCAGTGGGGGATGGGCCCTGAAAAGAGCGTGACAGTCATCCTTACCAAAGGTACTACCAATGCCTAACACCCCGTACCCCCCCCCCCCCACTTACGTACTAACTCACCAACTCACCTACTCGCAGATTTCTCACTCATTAATTCACTCACTCACTCATTCTCTCATCCACTCACATACTCACTAACTCACTCACCCACCCATTCACTCACTCACTCATTCACTCTGTACTGGGACAAATTCATGTGTGATTTGAGTACTATGTGACAAATGCATGTGTTATTTGGGTACTGTGTAATAAATGCATGTGTGATTCTGGGTACTGTGTGACAAATGCATGTGTGATTCTGCGTACTGTGTGACAAATGCATGTATCATTCTGGGTACTGTGTGACAAATGCATGTGTAATTCTGGGTACTGTGTGACAAATTCATGTTTTATTCTGGGTACTATGTGACAAATTCATGTTTTATTCTGGGTACTATGTGACAAATTCATGTTTTATTCTGGGTACTGTGTGACAAATGCATGTGTGATTCTGAGTACCATGTGCCAAATGCATGTGTGATTATAGGTACTCTGGTAACAGAAGATGGAAGATGTACTGAAATAGTGAAACGTAGAATAGCCCAAGCAAAAGCAGCGTTTCTGATGATGAAGAACATTCTATGCATATATATCTTTGTCAATACACGTGAGACAGAGTAAGCCACATATCTAGTCAAACCTGCCGTATGGAAGTAAATCATGGACAGTTAGTGGACGAGTGAAGAATTATGTGGAAGCTGCAGAGATGTGGTTTTATAGAAAAATATTACTCCACGAACTGATAAAAGCCTAATCATCATCATCATCATCATCATCATCATCATCATCATCTTCATCATCATCATCATCATCATCATCATGTGCCATGCTGGTAAGCGTGGGCGGTCATATTTTGCGATCTCACTCGATCACCAGAGTCGTGGATCAGATCAGTGTTCTTGTCTCAACTATACAACGTGGCCAAGCCAACCCGGGTATTTACCTCTCTATCCTCCCCTTGTTCTCTTCTCCTCGATCTTGCCCCTTGTCACCAAGTCCTCCAGTTTAATTTTTTCTCATAACGTGACCAAACACTTGTGACTGTCTATGTCTAATTTCTTTAATCAGTTTACGGTTTTCATTTGTTTCTTGTAGGACTTGGTCATTGGTTTTTATGTCTGTCCATAGTATTCTTTGCATTCTCCTCATAAACCACATTTCCACAGCTATCAGCTGTTTTTCAGCTTGACTGCTCATTGTCCACGCTTCACATCCATACACAAGCAAAAGTTCTATGTAGCACTTCAACACTCTTTTTCTCGTTTCAATTGACATATTTTTTATTGGTCAGTATGTTTTCCATCTTGCAAAAGGCTGCCTTGGTCATGGCGATTGTTGTCCTAATCTCTTCATGGCATCTCCCATCGGATCAAAAGCGTAATGAAGATATCACGAAAGACGATAACTCACAAAGAGAACTGGTTACTCGCACCAGACGGAGACAGTCCCTTATCTTTGGACACATCATGAGAAGGGGAAAGCTGGAGTATGTCGTCACATCCGGAATGTTGGAGGGGAGAGGAGGCAGGGGGAAACCAAGAGACAGTCTGACGTCATGGGATGGAGGAATACCAGTATCAGAAATAACCTGTAGTATAATAAACAGAAGGATCGCTAACGCAATACGGCATGGAGGAACATCAGTATCAGAAATATTCAGTAGTACAATAAACAGAAGGATCACCAACGCTACACGGCATGGACAATAAAAAAGAAGGTTTCTGGTATCGTCATCACCATGTGCCATGGCGATCAGCCTGGACGGGCAAGGTTGGCCATCTCAAGCGGCCACATCTAGGGATCAGTTCCGTGGTCTTGACATGAGTATGTCGTATGGCCAATCATCCTGATACCCACACAACTGGGTCCTCCTCACTGCTGCCACGGGTCCCCTTACATTGACCATGGTCGGATTAGCGCTCCAATACAGCCTTTTACGTTCGCTACGAGATGGAAAAACGACATGCACTCCGGCCTGCAAACTATAATGATTCTAGAACATCACATACCAGCAGCAAGATCCGGTTCCCTGCATACTTTGCTATTTTGTTTTGTCTTTTAAATCATCAAATGCCTAAACATATAGAGAACATATATTAAAATATATTTTATGTCTTGTCGTTATCAGATTTCAAACAATAGGAGAACATTGTTCTGTCATATGTTTGAGCATATACATCTGCAGATCTATCACATAACTAAACCTACACAAAATAGTTTTATAGTATGTGTAGCAGTATTAAACCTTAGTACTATCAAACATCTAAACATAGAAGAAGATTATTCGATAACATATATAAACATGCAATAAGACCGTACTATCAAATATCTAAACATACAGCAGATCCTACTATCAAATATTTAAACATACAGCAAATCCTTCTATGACATATCTAACCATACAGAAGATCATTCTATGAAATAACTAATCGTACAGCAGATCCTTCTATGAAATATCTAAACATGCAGCAGATCCTTCTATGGAATATTTAAACATAAAGCAGATCCTTCTATGAAATATCTAGACATCCAAGAATATTTTCTATCAAATACCTAAATAATTAATCAGATCATTCTATCAAATACCTAAACACACAGCAGAAACCTACATCAAATACCTAAACAAACAGCAGATCCTTCTGTAAAATACCTCAACGAACAGCAGATCCTTCTGTAAAATACCTCAATAAATAGCAGATTCTTCTATCAAATACCTAATCATATAACAGATCATTCAATCAATCGTCTATAAAACTGTGGCTCTTACTGTAATCCCTGACGGTGATTCTGAACCAAGACGCGGGAATGCTCTCTTTAAGAGCGATGCTCACCGAGCTGGCCAGCGTGTCGGGGTTGCAGGAATGATCGTCCTGGTCGTACAGGAAATGGGAATTATTGGGCAGCGCATACAGGTAGGCCAAGTCCACTGCAATCACAAGATCGATAAATAATATGATTTCATTCTCTATCACACAATTATTGCATTCTCTAACAGACACTCATCTCATTCTCTAACAAACAATCATGTCATTCTCTAACAGACACTCATCTCATTTTCTAACAAACAATCATGTCATTCTCTAACAGACAATCATCACATTCTCTAACAGATAATTATCACATTCTCCAACAGACAACCATCACATTCTCTAACAAACAATCATGTCATTCTCTAACAGAAAGTCATCACATTCTCTAACAGATAATTATCACATTCTCCAACAGACAACCATCACATTCTCTAACAAACAATCATGTCATTCTCTAACAGAAAGTCATCACATTCAATAACAGACAAGCATCACATTCTCCAACAGATAATCATCACATTCTCTAACAGACAATAATCACATTCTATTTCAGACAATCATCACATTCTCTAACAGACAACCATCACATTCTCTAACAGACAATCATGTCATTCTCTAACAGAAAGTCATCACATTCTATAACAGACAGCCATCACATTCTCCAACAGATAATCATCACATTCTCTAACAGACAATCATCACATTCTCTAACAGACAAACATCACATTCTCTAACAGACAATCATCACATTCTCTAACAGACAATCATCACATTTGCTAACAGACAATCATCACATTCTCTAACAGACAATCATCTCATTCGCTAACAGACAATCATCACATTCGCTAACAGACAATCATCACATTCTCTAACAGACAATCATCACATTCGCTAACACACAATCATGCCATTCTATAACAGACATTCATCTCATTCTCTAACAGACAAGCTTCACATTCTCTAACAGATAATCATCACATTCTCTAACAGACAATCACCTCAATCTCTAACAGACAATCATCTCATTATCTAACAGATAATCATCACAGTCTCTAACAGAAAATCATCTCATTATCTAACAGACAAGCTTCACATTCTCTAACAGATAATCATCACATTCTCTAACAGACAATCACCACATTCTCTAACAGACAATATTAACATTCTCCAACAGATAATCATCACATTCTCTAACAGACAACCATCACATTCTGTAACAGACAATCATGTCGTTCTCTAACATAAAATCATCTCATTCTCTAAAAGACAAAAATCACATTCTCCAACAGATAATCATCACATTCTCCAACAGACAACCATCACATTCTGTAACAGACAATCATGTCATTCTCTAACATAAAATCATCTCATTCTCTAAAAGACAAAAATCACATTCTCCAACAGATAATCATCACATTATCTAACAGACAATAATCTCATTCTCTAACATACAATAATCACGTTCTCTAAAAGAAAATCATCTCATTCTCTAACAGATAATCATCACATTCTCCAACAGACAATCATCTCACTTTCTTACAGACAATCATCACATTCTCTAACAGACAATCATCACATTTTCTAAAAGACAATCATATCATTCTCTAACAGACAATCATCGCATTCTCTAATAGACAATCATCGCATTCTCTAACAGACAATCATCTCATTCTCTAAGAGACAAGCATCTCATTATCTAACAGACAATCATCACATTCTCCAACAGACAATCATCTCATTATCTAACAGACAATCATCGCATTCTCTAACAGACAATCATCACATTCTCTAACAAACAATCATCACATTCTCTAACAGACAATCAGCTCATTCTCTAACAAACAATCATCACATTCTCTAACAAACAATCATCACATTCTCTAACAGACAATCAGCTCATTCTCTAACAGACAATCATCTCATTCTCTAACAGACAGTCATCTCATTCTCTAATAGACAATCATCTCATTCTCTAACAGACAATCATCTCATTCTCTAACAGACAATCATCTCATTCGCTAACAGAAAAATAATCTCATTATCAAACAGACAATCGTTACATTCTCTAACAGACAATCATCAAATTCTCTAACAGACAATAAACTCATTCTCTAACAGACAATCATCACTTTCTCTAACAGGCAATCATCACAGTCTCTAACAGACAATCATCATATTCTCTAGCAGACATTCATCACATTCTTTAACAGACAATCATCACATTCTCTAACAGACAATCATCACATTTTCTAACAGAAAATAAACTCATTCTCTAACAGGCAATCATCACATTCTCTAACAGACAATCATCACTTTCTCTAACAGACAATCATCATATTCTCTAACAGACAATCATCACATTCTTTAACAGACAATCATCACATTCTCTAACAGACAATCATCACATTTTCTAACAGACAATAAACTCATTCTCTAACAGGCAATCATCACATTCTCTAACAGACAATCATCACTTTCTCTAACAGATAATCATCACATTCTCTAACAGACCATCAGCTCATTCTCTAACAGACAATCATTACATTCTCTAACAGACAATAATCACATTCTCTAACAGACAATCATATCATTCTCTAACAGACAATCATCTCATTCTCTAACAGACAATCATCTCATTCTCTAACAGACAATCATCACATTCTCTAACAGAAAAATAATCTCATTCTCTAACAATCATCACATTCTCTAACAGACAATCATCACATTCTCTAACAGACAATCATGTCATTCTCTAACAATCATCACATTCTCTAACAGACAATCATCACATTCTCTAACAGAACATTTCTAGCTAGCGCTGTGGTGAAAGAGTGACGAATGCAGTTCGCAATCTCTCATACCGTGTTCAAAATACAACAGCATGGCGATTTGGAAGCAGACTGCCTTGTGCTGGTTTTCATACTCATGGTATTAGCGTCGGTTGACCAGAAAGCAATGGCAAACTACTGAACGTACACTTGCCTGGTAAATCACGCGTGGAATGCCTCACTTCGCTTCAGAGGTCACAGATAATGAGAATTGTATGGATTTATTTTTTGCCCTGGCAATGCGGGAGGGCTGGGGGAATGAACAGGCTGATAGGCTGACAGGGAATGCACATCTTGGTGGTAGATTACATATTGACAAGGGAGAGGTGGTCGTGAATCTGTGGGACCGGGTGGAGAAGATGGAGGAACAGACTGAGGACCCGTATGTGGAAATGATGAGATTGCGGGGAATTGGCAGGGTTTCTGGTAGAATCTCAAAACTGAAAGGGAAGACCAGAAGAACTTTAAATCAGATAGCGGCGGGTAACGATTAGTAGTGTGACTCTTCGCTGGCTGTTAACGAGTGTACGGAGCGCGTATTGGAAAGTCCTGAGTGCAGTGATGTCGGTTCTTAGTTTAACTCAACTCAACTCAATCACAAGCAGCCAATGTCAGGGTATACAGCGACGTCCTGTAAAGTATATTCAACTAATTTTTGTTTTTATAGACAATTTACAACGCGCTTATTGGTTAGTCAGTGGCCGGTTGAAGTAATCATCAGGAGATTACCCTGATGATGTCAAGAGCCAGGACGGAAAAGGGTTCGATGTCCGCCGGTATATACTCGTGTAATGTCTAAGTTAGAACTACGTGTGAACTTGGACATTCAGCCCCTGTGATAGAGGACATGAAATATTTTTGTTTTGTTTTGCATATCCTTTACAGGACATCGCAGTCAACATCAGCATCTTTCAGCTGATTGTTGATTTCTTGGCAAGATTACGCTCAGTAGTTTGCCATTGCGTTCTGAGCGGTTGGCTCACATACCCCGTAAGTTACCGATGCGATTCGAACCACTGCTGATTCTCACCGTCGTCACGTAACCTACGAGAGTATATGAGATTACGGAGACAAGTTGCTAACCTCTAGGCCAGGAAGCCGGCACATGAAATATTACAATCAGAAAAAGAAAATAATTACAGAGAAGAATAATATTGGGAGAACATAGAGGGAGCTGCAGAAAATAGCTAGCTGGAGACAGACAGACAGACAGACAGACAGACAGACAGACAGACAGACAGACAGACAGACAGACAGACAGACAGGCGGGCGGGCGGGCGGGTGGGCGGGCAGGCGGACGGATAGGCGGACAGACAGACAGGCAGTTCAGTTCATTGCTGAAAGCCTGTACCCGTACCCCTCCTACCTGGGTGCATCACGCCACGAGGCGTACTCACCATATTGACAACCAACCCCGAAGTAGCCAGGCGCGCAGTTCTCGATGCCTGGACATTCCCCACGGCTGCCACAAGAGACGGATTTGGCGCAGTGGCATTTATATTGGCATCTGTTCCCAAACCACCCACCCATGCAACCTGAGGACAGACATTGACAAACTCACTGCTTCGACATGATAATAGTTGTTGATAAACTCACTGCTACAGCATGAGAATAATTACAGATAAACTCACTGCTACAACATGAGAATAGTTGCAGATAAACTCACTGCTTCAACATGAGAACAGTCATTGATAAATTCACTGCTACAACATGAGAATAATGACGGATAAACTCACTGCTACAACATGAGAATAATGACGGATAAACTCACTGCTACAACATGAGAATAATTACGGATAAACTCACTGCTACAACATGAGAATAATGACAGATAAACTCACTGCTACAACATGAGAATAATGACGGATAAACTCACTGCTACAACATGAAAATAATTACAGATAAACTCACTGCTACAACATGATAATAGTTGCAGATAAACTCACTGCTACAACATGAGAATAGTTGCAGATAAACTCACTGCTACAACATGAGAACAGTCATTGATAAACTCACAGCTACAACATGAGAATAATGACGGATAAACTCACAGCTACAACATGAGAATAATGGCGGATAAACTCACTGCTACAACATGAGAACAGTCATTGATAAACTCACTGCAACAACATGAGAACAGACATTGATAAACTCACTGCTACAACATGAGAACAGTCATTGATAAACTCACAGCTACAACATGAGAACAGTCATTGATAAACTCACAGCTACAACATGAGAATAATGACGGATAAACTCACAGCTACATCTTGAGAACAGTCATTGATAAACTCACATCTACAACATGAGAATAATAGCGGATAAACTCACAGCTACAACATGAGAACAGTCATTGATAAACTCACAGCTACAACATGAGACCAGTCATTGATAAACTCACAGCTACAACATGAGACCAGTCATTGATAAACTCACAACTATAACATGAGAACAGTCATTGATAAACTCACTGCTACAACATGAGAATAATTACAGATAAACTCACTGCTACAACATGAGAATAGTTGCAGATAAACTCACTGCTACAACATGAGAACAGTCATTGATAAACTCACAGCTACAACATGAGAATAATGACGGATAAACTCACAGCTACATCTTGAGAACAGTAATTGATAAACTCACAGCTTCAACATGAGAATAATAGTGGATAAACTCACAGCTACAACATGAGAACAGTCATTGATAAACTCACAGCTTCAACATAAGACCAGTCATTGATAAACTCACAGCTACAACATGAGACCAGTCATTGATAAACTCACAGCTACAACATGAGACCAGTCATTGATAAACTCACAGCTACAACATGAGAACAGTCATTGATAAACTCACTGCTACAACATGAGAATAATTACAGATAAACTCACTGCTACAACATGAGAACAGTCATTGATAAACTCACAGCTACAACATGAGAATAATGACGGATAAACTCACTGCTACAACATGAGAATAATGACGGATAAACTCACTGCTACAACATGAGAATAATGACAGATAAACTCACTGCTACAACATGAGAATAATGACGGATAAACTCACTGCTACAACATGAAAATAATTACAGATAAACTCACTGCTACAACATGATAATAGTTGCAGATAAACTCACTGCTACAACATGAGAATAGTTGCAGATAAACTCACTGCTACAACATGAGAACAGTCATTGATAAACTCACAGCTACAACATGAGAATAATGACGGATAAACTCACAGCTACAACATGAGAATAATGACGGATAAACTCACTGCTACAACATGAGAACAGTCATTGATAAACTCACTGCAACAACATGAGAACAGACATTGATAAACTCACTGCTACAACATGAGAACAGTCATTGATAAACTCACAGCTACAACATGAGAACAGTCATTGATAAACTCACAGCTACAACATGAGAATAATGACGGATAAACTCACAGCTACATCTTGAGAACAGTCATTGATAAACTCACATCTACAACATGAGAATAATAGCGGATAAACTCACAGCTACAACATGAGAACAGTCATTGATAAACTCACAGCTACAACATGAGACCAGTCATTGATAAACTCACAGCTACAACATGAGACCAGTCATTGATAAACTCACAGCTACAACATGAGAACAGTCATTGATAAACTCACTGCTACAACATGAGAATAATTACAGATAAACTCACTGCTACAACATGAGAATAGTTGCAGATAAACTCACTGCTACAACATGAGAACAGTCATTGATAAACTCACAGCTACAACATGAGAATAATGACGGATAAACTCACAGCTACATCTTGAGAACAGTCATTGATAAACTCACAGCTTCAACATGAGAATAATAGTGGATAAACTCACAGCTACAACATGAGAACAGTCATTGATAAACTCACAGCTTCAGCATGAGACCAGTCATTGATAAACTCACAGCTACAACATGAGACCAGTCATTGATAAACTCACAGCTACAACATGAGACCAGTCATTGATAAACTCACAGCTACAACATGAGAACAGTCATTGATAAACTCACTGCTACAACATGAGAATAATTACAGATAAACTCACTGCTACAACATGAGAACAGTCATTGGTAAACTCACAGCTACAACATGAGAATAATGACGGATAAACTCACAGCTACATCTTGAGAACAGTCATTGATAAACTCACTGCTACAACATGAGAACAGTCATTGATAAACACACTCCTAGAACATCAACAATGAGTAGCGTTGCTGTATTTCGTCAGTCCTCTGGCTCAGTACATCCGACTTGAACAGGCGTTATTTCGAGTTAGCTTTCCCTACCTTTGACTATCCACAGTCTACTTACAAGGTATCAGGCTGGTGGGTCTCTTCACCTGGTTACTATCGCTTGACCAGCCCGGCAATGGAGACCCCACGAGCAATAAACCTCCACCTTTGAAGCATCAAATCATCAATGTGGCCACTTATCTCCTACTGCAGACATTATTACCAGTGCTCCTAGCCACGAGGCGAACCTTGTCCGACTGCTGAGGTACTTTTAATTTACGTCTCCCAGTGAAGGACGAGACGTGAACATTGAAGTCCAAGTGGCCGGAGCTTGGAACGAACTAACTACGTATAGTTAGAAGAGACAGTTTTAGCGTGTTAAATCTCAGCCACGATGACCACCAACAGTGAAGTGGTAATCAGACACAAGTGCCTGTCCTGTGGTCCTAGCTTCAAATCCCCTTCAATGGCGGCTATGAGATGGAAACAGCCTTGTAAAAATAGGTACCAAAGTATTCTGGGAAGTTGAAGGCGGCCGGTACTGACGTCACAGCACGTCAAGCCTCGACTGATCTACTAGTGGCAATTCTTAAGTCACTGCTCTGACCAGGAAGGACATGTCCTAGAGAAATTAATCTGTGTATGGTGTTTACTCCTTTACAATAAGGTCATCACCTGTATTTACACCAAGGTATTTGCTTGACCATGAGGAGACTTTGGAAATAGAAACCCTTATTTCTTAAACAACACCAATTGTTTCATCACAGATTGGTATCTTGATCATCCTCAAGATGACTTCCTTTGGGCGGTTTTCTTTAAAGATTTGAGACAAGGAATGAAACCTAATCGAGACAAAGCCAGAGAATTGTGTCGGTGTTGAAGAATTTTAGTATTCAACTCATTGGCTGCTAGCTGCACAAGCCATGCTTTGTGGCAGGGCGCGTTGTACTGAAGGAAAATGAAGATTCTTAATGCGTCTCATCCGACATTTTATCTCATAACAGTCCTTTTTATTTTGATGAGGACATCTGCATTATACGGTCCATTACTCTTTGCCATGAGGAGGAGAAGAATGAGTTTGGTGATGATGATAATGAGGAGGGAGATAATGGTGATAATGATGATGAGGGCGAGGAGGTGAAGTAGGATGATGGCTAGGAGCAGGACTATGGTGATGATGGCAAGGGGGATGATGAGGATAAGATGTGGATGAGGAGAAGAAGAATGATAATGATGAGAGGGATGATGGTGATAATGTATATAAAGAGGGGGGGGGGTGATAAGAAGGAATATGTTGATAAAGAGGATTATTAAGGAGGAGCGTAATGATGATAATGAGAAGAATGATGATGGTGATGATAGTGAGGTGGATGATGGTGATGATGATGAGGAGAAGGCTGGTGATGATGATGAGGAGGAGGAGGAAGAGGAAGGTGATAATGGTGATGATGATGAGGAGGAGGAGGGAGGTAATGATTGCGATGATGATGATGATGATGATGATGATGATAAAGAGGAAGAGGAATGTGATGATGATGATGATGATGATGATGATGATGATGATGATGATGATGATGATGATGATGATGATGATGATGAGGAGGAGGAGGAGGATGATAATGGTGATGTCGAGGCGGTGGAGAAGAAAGATAATGATAACGATAAGGAGGAGGAGTAGATGGTAATAATGAGAAGGAGGGGGTGATGACTGTGATGATGATGATGCTGATGATGATGATGATGATGATGATGATGATGATGATGATGATGATGATGATGATGATGATGATTAAGAGTAGAAGGATCATGATGCTAATGAGGAGGTTGTTGATGTTGATGTTGATGATGGTGACGATACTGATGATGATGATGATCATGATCATGATGACGGTGATGGTCACGTCTATTATATGTTTGTCTAGGCCAGTGGTTCTCAACCTTTTTTGGCCCATGCCACCCTTCACCATATGTTCAGAATGTAACCCATCCCCCCCTCCCCAACCCCTTTTCGTACTACCTGACTATAAATTTCCCCCTGCCCCTACACAGTGTAAAAATGGAAGCTAAATTTAGTAAAACATACTAGAACAAGTCTAGACGTCTACATAAAACGTGATTTGCAGGTCTACTTACGTTATAAAACGAATTTCATAAGGTACAGAATCGTAAATTATGGAGGGAAAACAATATCAAGTAATCGGTTCTTGCATTAATGTAATCTTGAAATAATATTAATCCCCTCCCCAACACCCTACCCCCCCCCCCCCCCGGAAACCCTAAAATTTCTCCGGGGGGGGGGGAATTCCCCACCGGTTGAGAACCACTGGTCTAGGCTGTTACATAGTTGTAAAGATTATAGTCCAGACAGCTGTATCGAGCCTGCAACAACTGAACGTGTATAATGATGCCTTACCTATACAGGTGAATTCAGGTAGAATGACGGCGGTCAGGATAAATATGCCTTGAATGATGACAGCTGACATCTCTGCAAGAAGCAATATTTGGGTCACACACCCGACCACGTATTCACACTTATAATAATTACTACTACGAGAGGGCTTCAAATCCATACATCAACCCATCATGTGCCATGTCGATAAGCGTGGGCGGCCATATTTCGCCATCTCACTCGATCACCCGATCAGCTCCGTGTTTCTGTCTCGACCATGCCACGTGGCCAAGGCATCCGGGATTTACTTCTCCGTCTTCCCCTTAGTCTCTTCCCTTTGATCTTGCCAGTTGTCACCAAGTTCTCCAATTCATTTCTTCTCATAACATGCCCACATATGTTTGACTGTCTACATCTAATCTCTAATCAGTTTACGATCTTCATTTGGACTTCGAATGAAAACCATAAATATGTTTTGGAGAAAGGGGGGAGGGTAGAAGGGTGAAGATATTCTGAAATGGTGAAGAACAAATGTATCATTTTTGATGTAGTAACTACTGCGTTCAATGCCCTCCAGCACCGATTAAATGCTTGGTTTCTTGGTGGTGCCTGTAACCACTTATGCACCTCTAGATCGTAGATTACTTATGAACAAGCGACAGACGGTCGTGCGGCTGTGGGATCAGGTGGAGAAGGTGGGGGGACAGATTGAGAACCCGTATGTGAAAAGGATGACATTGCGGGGGTTTGGCAGGGGTTCTGATAGAATATCAAAAGTGAGAGAGACAACAACGAAAACTTTCAATCAGATAGCGGTGAGAACGATTAGTAGTGTGACTCCTCGCTCGCTGTTGAACGGTGGGACGGTATGCGTACTTCTTCTTCTTCTTCTTCTTCTTCTTCTTCTTCTTCTTCTTCTTCTTCTTCTTCTTCTTCTTCTTCTTCTTCTTCGTCTTCTTCTTCTACCCCTCCTTCTCCTCATCATTCTCCTCATCATTGTTCTCTCTTTCTTCTTCCAACTGGAAATGGACACTATTCTGGGCAGTACACTTTTGTTTTATTCAGTATATATTATATATTTTAATTGTTTCGCTTTGGCGTTAGGTCTATAAAGATTTCAGTCAAAATGTAGCTGCGTCTGTGTGTGTTTATGCATCTGTCACATTATACGTCTCCATTTCAACACCGGGAACATCCGTCACATTCTGTGTCTCTATCCCAACTCCGGGAACATCCGCCACATTCTGTGTCTCTATCCCAACTCCGGGAACAACCATAAAATTCTGTGTCTCTGTTCCAACACTGGGAACATCCGTCACATTCTGTGTCTCTATCCCAACTCCGGGAACAACCATAACATTCTGTGTCTCTGTTCCAACACTGGGAACATCCGTCACATTCTGTGTCTCTATTCCAACTCCGGGAACATCCGTCACATTCTGTGTCTCTATTCCAACTCCGGGAACATCCGCCACATTCTGTGTCTCTATTCCAACTCCGGGAACATCCGCCACATTCTGTGTCTCTATTCCAACTCCGGGAACATCCGTCACATTCTGAGTCTCTATCCCAACTCCGGGAACAACCATAACATTCTGTGTCTCTATCTCAACTCAGTGAACAACCATAACATTCTGTGTCTCTGTTCCAACACCGGAAACAACCGTCACATTCTGTGTCTCTGTTCCAACACCGGAAACAGCTCACCAGCGGAACAATACTTTATTTCATGATTAGATGCCATGGGATAATTAATCGTATTCAGCGACTTTCCAAATCTACCATAGGCTTATATGTCGCCGAAATGTTGTCATTGCGTTATACTACCACATGTCTGCTACCATATTAACAACTGTTAAGTCACAACGGTCACACATGCCTACTTCCCATTTTCCGTTACATTTTTTGTTTGTTTTTTTTTGTTTCCAACTTTACTTTTTGTTTGGTCCAATCTTACTTTTTGTTTGGTCAAGCCTTACTTTCTGTTTGGTTCAACCTTGCTTTTTCTTTGGTCTAACTTACTTTTTAATTGGCACATAATCTGTTGAAGTTACTCGGTGAGACCACGTTTACCACACAAAAATAATCATAATAATAATAAAATATGAAATGTTAAAGAAGTTAGAAACGAGAAGGTAGGTGATGGAATAAATCAAAATAGTGACAAGCCAAATTCAAAGATATTATATTTTTATAAAAAGCACTGTCCGGAATGTAATTATCGAGAAGACAATACTTGAGAAGGCACTTCTCAAGAAGGCTATTCTTGAGAAGACAATTGTTCAGAAGGCAATAATTGAAAAGGCAATTGTCCAGATGGAAATACCTGAGAAAACAATGCTTGAGAAGGCAATACTTGGGAAGGCAATTGTTCAGGAGGCAATATCTGAGAAGGCAATTGTCCAAATGAAAATGCTTGAGATGGCAATACTTTAGAAGGCAATACTTTATGACGGCAATTGTCCAGAAGACAATACTTGAGAAGGCAATACTTTATAAAGTAATACTTGGGGCAATTTTCGAGAAGGCAATACCTGAGAAGACAATACTTGAGAAGGCAATTGTCCAGGGGAAATACTTCAGAAGGCAATACTTTAGAAGGCAATACTTGAGAAGATAATTGTCCAGATGAAAATACTCGAGAAGGTAATTATCCAGGTGGTAATACTTGAGAAGGCAATTGTCGAGAAAGCAGTACCTGAGAAGACAATACTGAGAAGGCAATTGTCCTGAAATCAATACTTGAGAAGGCAATTGTCCAGAAACAATACTTGAGAAGGCAATTGTCCAGAAGTCAATATTTGAGAAAGCAAAACTTTAGAAGACGATACTTGAGAATGTAATTATCCAGAAGGCAATACTTTAGAAGGCGATACTTGAGAAGGCAATACTTGAGAAGGAAATTGTCCAGATGGAGATAATTCAGAAGGCAATATTTGTGAAGGCAAATGACCAGAAGGCAAGACTTGAGAAGGCCATTGTCCAGGAGATAATACTTGAGAAGGCAATTGTCCAGGTGGAATTAATTGAATTATTCGGGATACAGTCTAACAGCGTGACCAAAAAAGACACAAAGAATCCATTACCTCAACACTTCGCTGCTGAGACAGGAACTGATGATGATGGTTGATATTCCCTGTCTTGTTTAGCGTTCAGACAAGACATGATAGTCTTTATTTCGGCTAATTTTAGCACATTTGTAGCAACATTATGAAGTTCAAGAGGAATAATTAGACATTGATGTCACGTGCTTTGAGATAACATGGACGAATGGTTGCTAATGATGAAAACCCTTAAAGGGAAGTAATCAACGTAAAAACCAATTTTCTGCTTTCAGAGTTTTCCCCCGTTTATAATGACGTCATTTTCGGGTAATAAG
Organism: Cepaea hortensis; assembly: GCA_963921405.1. Taxonomy (NCBI): domain Eukaryota; kingdom Metazoa; phylum Mollusca; class Gastropoda; order Stylommatophora; family Helicidae; genus Cepaea; species Cepaea hortensis. The sequence goes on along the minus strand of OY992876.1, from coordinate 325,765,614 downwards.
TTGGCAGTGGTAGGCAGAAGATTATTTCAATGAGACAATGGCTACCGGTCAGCGACTAGTATGGTCACTGACAAAAAGGAAACCAATGGCAGATTATCTTATTCACGGATGGCAAGTACATTATGATTCCACTTAGCTAGGTCGAGATTAGAACATAAAGCTGATCCACGTCACTGGTGATCGTGTAATTTGACGGATGCGACCGCTCACGCTTATCGCTTTGGCAAATGTGATGATGATAAGGGTTCAAATTAATGAGAATCAGAACTGCTCTTCCACCTTAACCATCTAGTGCGGTTATGAAAAGGTAGGGATAAGCGAGGGCGGTCATGTTTCGCCATCTCACACGATCACTAGAGTCGTGGATCAGCTCTGTGTTCTTGTATCGAACATACCACATCAGATATTTACTTTTCTGCCTTCCCCTTTTTATTTTTCCCCAAATCTTGCCAGTTGTCACCAAGTTGTCTAGTTTATTTCTTTTAATAACGTGTCCTCTCCACTCCCCCCTATCCCAATAAAAATGTGATTGTCTACGTCTAATTTCTCTTGTCAGTTTACGGAAGGCAGGGAAGTAAATATCTGGTTGGCTTGGCCACGACTCCGGTGATCGCCTACGCTTATTGACTATACTGTTGTTAGACATATCTGCCTGCCCCTCCTACTCGTGTTTAGTACATGTACTAATGTCATCGTACCTTACCTTATACCATCAGGCTCTGGTGCGCTGTTTTTGTTCATCGTAGCACATCCTTCATCTCTTTCACTGTCACCATGTCCTCTTCTGACATTTTCTTGGTCTTACACCTATCTGAGGTAACCGTCTTGGCCAAAGCTCGTCCTCTCATGTATGTCTGGTTGCTCTGCTCTAGGTAGTGTTCTAAAAGGGCATTACTCTTATTCGTCAGTCCTCTGCCAGATGATTTCAGCACCCTGGAAGTCAGAAATACTATTATTCTTGACTACACCATTCAAACTCCCCCGATGGTGTTTCCACCTTGTCGTGGTGGGGGAGCTTGAGTTTCTCAATGACCCTGAGAGCTATGCCGGCGGTAGCGTAGCTACCAGCAGGGCCTCCCAAGCCGGACAGGTCAAAGGGTAGAGAACAGACAAAGAGAAACACCCTGGTCCTCCAGGTTGGGGGTTGAAGCGTGGGGTTAACAACCCCACCTTTGTAAAAACCTTTCTTTGTTACGAAACAAATACATGAGCCTCGATATCGGACTGACTTATCTGGACAACGACCTTGGAACGTTAAAGGACTTTTGAGATTTGGAACATGGAATGTACGGGCACTATATCGAGCTGGAGCGGCCGAAGCATCAAACATACAGCAAGTCAGAAGTTATAGAGGAGCTGAGTGCCACAGTGACCACTTCCTCGTTGGAGCAAAATTTAAAATAAAACTTAAGAGAGCTTTCTATACTAAATTACAAAGATTACACCCAACATATAACAGAGAAAAACTGCAACACATTACAGTCAAAGAGAAATTTACAGATGAAATAAAATGTAAACTTGAAACTCTGCAAAACCCTTTGGAGGAAAGCATTGACCAAACTTGGTTGAACATCAAGAATACAATTCAGTCTACCGCAGAAGAATGTCTCGGTGTGTTAACCACGCATAGAAAGAACAGATGGTTCAATCAAAAATGTGAAGAAGCAGTCATTAGGAAGAAGAATGCCAGACATGTATGGTTAAATGACATCAATAACATCCAAAAGGAAGAGCATTATAGAAATGAATGTAAAGAGGCTACAAAAATAGTCAGACAGCAGAAGCGAGAATATATGAATAATATAATCAAAGATATGGAAACTAATCACCAGAAAAATGAATCCAGAAAATTTTTTAAAGAACTGAAGTCAATGAAACGAGGGCACCAACAAAACACATATGGTTTAAAAGACAAAAATGGGAATATGATAAATACCAATGAGGAAATGTGCAACACATGGAAAGAATATTTTATTGAATTACTAAATTGTGAAGCTCCAAGTAACATTTTCTCACAGGAAGAGGTTCTAACATGCGAACCACAAATTGAAGAACCTACATTTGAAGAAATCCTATATGTAATCACACGACTTAAAAACAATAAGGCAACTGGGACTGATGGAATTGCTGCAGAATTTATAAAGGCAGGTGGCCATGCATTACATCTAAAGCTATACGAACTAATAATAAAAATCTGGAGGACAGAAGAATTACCCCATGACTGGAAAGAGTCATTATTGATACCTATCTTTAAGAAAGGAGACAAGTTCCAATGTGGAAATTATAGAGGAATATCACTACTGTCCACAAGCTATAAGATACTATCCGCAGTATTACTAAATAGACTAAAACCATATTCAGAAGACATATTAGGTGACTACCAGGCGGGGTTTAGACAAAACAGATCAACAATAGATCAGATATTTATCTTACGACAAATAGCCGAGAAACATTGGGAATATAAAAGAGATCTCCATAACATTTTTGTGGATTTTAAAAAGGCTTATGATAGTGTCCATAGGAATAGTCTATGGAATGCTATGCAGGAATTTGGAATACCAAGGAAGTTAATCAACATGACCAGACTATGCATGGAAGATACTTATAATATAGTAACATATAAAGGCAGGAAATCAGACCCCTTCGAAATAACATCTGGCTTGAAACAGGGTGATGCACTATCGCCGCTACTCTTCAATCTGGCTCTAGAGAAAGTTGTAAGGAAGGTAAAGGAGGAATGTGATATTGGAGGAACATCCAAGTTGCTTGGTTATGCAGATGATATAGACATTATAGGGCAAAGTGAACAAAAGACATTGGAAATATTGACTCACTTAAAGGAAAAAGCCCAACAGATGGGGTTGGTTATCAACCAAGATAAGACAGAATATATGGTAATTTCAAGAGACGGAATGGCTAGAAACTCTGGCCACATACAAATAGATAATATGACCATTAAAAGAACGGAAACATACAAATACCTGGGTACGATCTTCAACTGCTCCAACATCATAAGGGAAGAAATACAAACTAGAATCAACTCTGGAAATAAGATATACTATGCACTACAACATCTACTAAAATCAAAGGCGCTATCTCGTAACACCAAAATCACAATATACAAAACACTGATCAGACCAGTTGTGCTGTATGGCTCTGAAACCTTGAGTACAACGAAAGGAGACGAAGCCTTGTTACAAACCTTTGAGAACAAAATTTTAAGACGCATCTTTGGACCCATTAGGGATACACAAAATGGAGAGTGGAAAAGAAGAAGTAACAAAGACATTTATGATCTGTTTAAGTCCCCGCTAATCACTGGTATCATGAAGGCTAATAGACTACAATGGCTGGGGCATATAGAAAGAATGGAAGATAATAGGGAAACAAAACTCGCTTACACTCAGGAAATAAATGACCGTAGACCCCGAGGTAGACCAAGAAGGCGGTGGAGAGATAATACATGTACAGACCTGCAAGCACTTGGAATCAACGACTGGCAAGAGAAGGTCCACCAGAGAGACGAATGGAGACGGATTGTATTTGCAGCAAAGAACCTCAATGGCTCGGAACGCTGAAGAAGAAGAACACCATTCATACTTTTATGTAGCCGCCAGAACAATCTCAGTGACTTGTCTTTTCTTATTGTTTGACACTCTACCGATTCATCACTGTTTACTACTTTAACCAGTTTTTTTAAAAAATAGCTAACTCTCGAGTCTATGTCTCTTTCCAAGTGCAAGATAAGACATGTATGTGTAACTCTGTTCATTTTGGCATATGCCATTTTCTTACAGCACAGCGCTTATCGATCCAGGCTTTTCCACCTCACAATTCCACCATAGGAGTTTCCCCATTGTCAGGGTCTTAAACTTGGCTCGCTTTCCTAACAAGTGTGAGACAGTACAAATACAACGTGATTTGACGTAAGACTCAACGATACACCATTCAATGGATTTATTACATTACATTTATTACATATTACAGTGCGTCTTGCGTTGGCGGCCTGACCGCTGGTCAGCCAGCGATCTCGCAGGCCGGTAACTCCTATTCGCCTGGCGGCGCAACTAAGTTGTTGCATCCCTTACTGGGAGCTAAGTCGCCTGGCGGTCGTAACGATGTCCCTGCATCGCTGTCCCCTGTTGGACTCTGACACCCATCTTTGTTTTCTTGTAATGTTGATGTTTGCGCTTGTCACGCTTAATTTTACCCACCAAATCTTGCCCTGTACTATCTTACTTTGAAAGTCTTGACCTTTGACTTGTGCTGCCTGGTTCTGCTTTTCTCCACTAATACGAGTATGATGCAAGGGTGGTGGTCGCTGCCGTGGTACCCTTGGACACCCCATCTAGACACTGTAGTGATTGAAATAGAAACTAGCGCCAGGTCAATAACTTTGTCCTCATCACCCTGTCGACTTGCTGTCCTGGTGATACAAACAAGGTCGATGGTTTCAAGTGCTGCCTCAAGCGCCACCGCCTGTAAGTTGGATGCAAGTTTTTCCCATGATCTACTGTTAGCGTTAAAATCTCCACAGAAAATGACATTCCTCTATTGACATAATATTTCACTCAAGCACTGCAACCTCTGGGGAACCACGCTCGCGTTGCAGGCATAATCATTAACCAACACATTTAGCTTTGAATGAACCCATTTAGCTTTGAATGATCGTTTCCTATTTTATGAAGTGGTGTTAAATTGCTGTGCACCCAATACCTGTGTACTGATGAGATTCTGATGTTCAAGTTAAAGCAAACAGCCATCTCCATAAGTTCTCCATCACCAATATCCCTTATGTGGGCCTACCTAATCCTATCGGGCCCTGGAGCGGTGTCTTTTGCTTTTTTTCAATATATTTTTCAATATATTTTCCAGATTTATGATATCTTCACAGTAGGTATCTTTAATTGTACCTGGTAGATCTCCTCTAACTGTGTCTCTGATGTCCTCATCATTTTGATCTGTTTATGCTATAAATCCCTGCAGGAAAGCTTCCTCTTTCTCTTTGTCTGTTGTCAAAGGCGAACCACTATGTCTATATGATGTACCTACTGTCGCATGACAAATCTTTCTTTTGCGTCTGTCTGTGTAATTTCCAGAACTTTCTCAGTGTCTTATCTCCTCCATCTCATTCATAAAGTGTTTTAATTTTGCTTGTTTGGCCTCTAGTACACAGTGATTGAGTTCCTCCACCTTATATTTCTTCTCTTTCAAAGCTTTCTCCATTGCATCTTGTTTAGCTTTGGGGTGTCCAAAACTCTTTCTGTAACTGTTTAAATGCCGCTCTCTTTGATTTCCATGCCCGTTCTACCTCGGAGGTCCACCATGGTGGCTGCACATAAATAGTTTTCTAGTGACACTGTATACCCTCTGTCTGAGCCGTCCCAGAATTGTGTTTTCCCTCTCATATTTAAATGATTTACGTGCTCTCACAGCGTTGGTATGTTGGACTTAGCAATCAATACTGAACAGGGTAGATGGTCGCTCTCACGATCACCCAGGACAGTCCATTTTACATCCACAAATGCCGACTGGGTAATGCATACCAGGCAATAGCCGTGTCTACATCACAGGCCTCATTCCCAAAGGACGTTGCAGTCAACAGAAGCTTGTTAACGTCTCCACAGTTTGTCCTCAAATGGACGCAGTGTAGGCTAGAATTGTGTTTGCTGTTGTACATGTTATGCACGCCTGCAACAAATGTTTACCTGTAAATTTACTCATAGGAAATAAAAACTGCTCGTTAGGCGTAACTCCTGCAAAACAGTGAGAGACTAAACACAGACACACATTCCATAAAACGAACTCTACTACCGCAAAAGAAAATCAAAGTGTGCCGCAGTGGAGTTCATTGTAAGGTATGTAACTGTGTCTGTGTTTAGTCTCTCACTGTTTTGCAGGAGTTACGCCTACTGAGCAGTTGTTTTTTTCTCCTATGGTTATGTCATGCTGCAGCCTGACCTTCTCTTGTCATGTTACTAGTTCTCCTATCACATGCATCAGTGTCTCCTGTAGCTAGTTTATTAAACATGCGGTATTTCAGTCTGTTGTTTTCTGTGCAGTCTGAAGATTGATTGATTGATTGATTGATTTAGGAACCGACATCACAGCATTCGGGACATTCCCATAAGCGCTCCGTCCCCAATCTGAAGATTGTTCATCAACATCATTATCTTCCACTTTCGACGTCAAGCGTTGTGGGGAGGGATAGTTGACGTTCCAGCGAGTGATAGGCGGGACTGGATAATGTAATTCAGTGTGACTTTACACTGTTTTTGATGTCGAAAATCCTTTTTCTTCTCGGGCGTCCTCATGCTCTCGTAGCAGATCGTCTTTGATGTAGGGCCAGTGATGGTAGTTGATGGTGTTGCATTCTAACGAGGTGGCTAGGCCAAACCACTTGATCTTCTGTCTTTCAATAAATGTGGCACAAGGTGTTGATCCCACTGTCTGTCTGATAACATCATTTCCTACTCGGTCTCGGATTGTTAAGTTGGCAGCTCTACTCAAACATCTCATCTCGCAGGTGTTGATCCCACTATCTGTCTGATAACATCATTTCCTACTCGGTCTCGGATTGTTAAGTTGGCAGCTCTACTCAAACATCTCATCTCGCAGGTGTTGATCCCACTATCTGTCTGATAACATCATTTCCTACTCGGTCTCGGATTGTTAAGTTGGCAGCTCTACTCAAACATCTCATCTCGCGTGTATTAATTTTGAATAAATGCGATTTGGATAATGTCCAAGTTTGACATTAGTAGCATAGGGTGGGTGTGACTATGCTATTTATTACCTGTCGTTTTGTGGACATAGGTATAGTTGAATGTTTCAGTGTGGGTGATAGTTGATATGTAAGCGCACTAGCTTTTTCACATCTGATTTCGATTTCTCTGTACATTCTGCCACTTTCTGTGGAGATATATACTTAATTTCCAATTATACTAACCCTTGTCATATCCATCATCATCATCATCATGTGTAATACCGATAAGCGTATGTAGTCATGGTAGGCCATACGTCACGTTCACCATAGTCCTGGATCAGCTCTGTGTTCTGGTCCCCAATATACCACCATAAATTATAATGTAGTCGGGTAGTTGTAAAAACTTTATTCTACCAAAAAATTAAGAAGAATTTAGAAGCAACAGAGATGTGGTTAATGAGACGAATGTTACGAATTCCTTGGACTGCCAGAGTAGCTAACAACGACTGCCTGATACAGGCTAATGAAACTAGAGCGTTATGTACAACAATAAGAAAGAAACAAACAGCTTCCTTTGGTCATGTGATGAGACGAGAGGCATTGGAGAACATCGTGACGACTGAAAAGATCGAGGGGAAGAGTGCAGAGACCGACCAAGAGAAATGATGTTGGATGGATTGAGACGGTGGCATGGAGGAATATCATCAGCAGAGTTGATCCAGAACACAAAAGCATCGACTAAACTAAACTAAACTAAACAAAAGACCGTGATATGTGGAGAGACATAAACACCTACATCAGCTGGTAGGGAACTTGATGATGATGATAGTCTGCCATTGCTGTCTTTCTTGGCAGTGACCATACTGTTTGGTAACCGAAGTCACTGTCCCCACCAAGAAATCCTTTGCCTACTGTCGCAAACTTGAGACTATAACCAAGAAATATCTTTCGGCTGCTTTCAAACTGTCCTTGTACGAATAATGACGTCATTGTAAACGGGGAAAACTCTGAAAGCAGGCAATTAGTGTTTACGTTGATTACTTCCCGCTAGGTGTTGTTCATCGTCAGCAACCAGTCGCGTGATCAATCTCAAAGTGGGAACGGCAATATTTTCAAAAACCCCACAGTAATTAAACACACACCCTATGGTAGTATTATTGTAACACGAGGGTAAGTCATAAACTTATGCACCACAAATATTATCTCAGCTAGTAATACAGATAGAAGCATTAAATGTGCACCAACTTACGTTTATATTCTCTTGAACTTGAAGGTGTATATCAAATTGCATCTCTGTAAACCAATTCTAAATGCGACACAAAGCCGTTGAAATGACAGATATTAAAAAAAGTACGTTACAAGCAGAGGGTTGAAAACAACGGAGGCAATCGACAAAATGTGGTGGAATATACGGCCACATCCAATTTAAAGACCAGACCTGATACCATCTGATTTCCATCGTTTCGGTCCCCATTAGAAAGCTATCCATGGGACAGCGTTTGGAGACAACGAGGGAGTGATTATTGCAGTAAAGAAATGTCTACGAGAACAGGGCAAAATCTTGAACATATCTGGAATACATGCTTTTGTTTAAAGATGGCGTAAAACCGTTAAAGTTGATGGAAATTATGATTAGAAGTAGAAATGTTTGCTGTACATGCGCATGAACATTGCGACTAAATTTCACTTGTATGTTATTAACGGTTAAAGAGATAATAAATGTTGCGCATAGGCTGAATTGTCTCGATGTATGGTGTCCGCCTCGAGTGCTGGAGTTCCCGGGTTCAAGCCCCAGTGAGGGCCGGGATCGTTTCAGGTGGACTTCTAGTAACAAAACTTCCCCTGGTCTCTAGGTAGTGAAATCGGACGCCCGTGTGTATTGTTGTGCACGGATAAAATCCCTTGGCAATTGGAAAAGAGTAGCCTAACGGCGCTGCCCGGGCAAAATATCGAGTTTAAAATATATCCAAAGTATTTCAGGATCCTCGCTGGTGCTACGGAGTTCGTGTACTGAGCTTAGATTCTCCGTACTCAGGCTAGAGTTAGAAGTAGAACGGAGCACTTATGGGTTACACCCGTGTGCCGTGATGTTGATCCGTCGACTAAACTAAACTAAACTAAACTTTCTGACCTACCCTATGTAATAATAGGAGTGCTTTTACACGTGCTCGCGGTTGCTTGTAGTTGCATTTCAGAAAAATGGCTGCCGGCCGATGCCTGAACTAACTCGATTGCCTTATGCAGTAATGTGTGGCTGCAGGTTTTCTAGTGACTGCCGCTTCCATCGATGATGAAATGTATTTTTCGTGGCGGACTTCTGTGTTGCATCCTGGCTGCGGTATTATGCATAGTATACCTATGCGGGATGTTGTTTAGTTGAGATTTCTATCGGTTCCACTTTTCATATTGGGCAGGGAGGAGCATTTTGTATGATATTCACTGGCATGGGAATGGAGCATAATATTAGGGGCAACCCTTTGCAGTGAAGTTGGAACCGCGACTAACTGACTAACTAATTAGTAATATTAGTAGCATTGTATTATTAATAGTAGTAGCAATGTATTAGTAATAGTAATAGTATTGTACCTAGAGGCATTTACCGGGTGTTTGTAAAGTCTCAGTACACTTTGTATGTAGAACAAATGTAAAGATAATTAATTGCATGGCGTCATCAACAAATTTGCTAAATAAGCATTTAATTAGTTACAATAGTCACTGCTATTATCTAACGCTATTTTAGGGGAACTATAAAGTACCAATGAAGTATTCATTATAACAGGTGTTGGAAATGTCCACCACGGGCTTCAAGACATGATTGAACACGTCTCTTCATATTGTCAACGTGTCTGTTATTATTTCTTGAATGGTAATTCTGATTGCTTCTTTCAGGGCCTCAATTGTGTGTACATTATTTGTGTAAACATTTCCTTTCAACAAACCCCATAGATAATAATGGAAAGGAGTTAGATCTGGAGAAAGAGCAGGCCAAATTCCACGTGATATTATGCGATTTGCGAAAATTTCTTCCAAATAACAGAGATCTGTGGAGAGTCATGGACGCTACGCCGGCTGGCAGGGCGCTTGATGATGATGAGTTGTATTGTATTTGTAATAGCAGTAGCATTGTAGGTGAAATAGTAGTAGTATTGAGACTGAGCTACCGTATGACAGTAGACTGTACTACCTGCTTTCTGTTAGCGCCGAATGTTAGGCGGCACTCACCAAACCCGACACCCCACATTGTGCCAACGGCACAGGGCAAATGAGCGAATTGGAAGGGTAGAAGCTTTACCCTAGTGCTTGGAAATGTAACCTGTGTGTTGTTTGTCCATCAAGAATGATGATGACCATTCATTTCATCCAGTGGGGTTGAAGGTATGGAGCCGTGGGTTCTAAGATGGCTGATAAGGCCTATTTTGGCTCGAAATGTTCTTTGACAATGTGGGCAAAGAATGCTTGACGTTTCTGGAGGAGGATTTCCTGCAGTGGTTTTTCTGTCCTGCCTTTTCTTCACAGCTCTTGCAGTCCTGGTTGCCTCACATATGACTGCACCCTGCGTAATGATGCACGCCACGAATTTCGGTCTCTGGCTGCAGCCTCCCAGGTGTCATGATGAATTCCAAAAGCCTTAAGTGAAATTTTCAGAGTGTCATTAAAGCGTTTCCTCTGGCCACCTTGGGAGCGTTTACCACAACGCAGTTCGCTGTAAAAAATTCGTTTAGGGAGCCTGTGATCTGGCATGCGAGTCAGGTGACCAGCCCAGCGAATCTGATTCTTCATCAGTAGAGTGTGGATACTGGGCATGGATGCTCTTTCTAGGACTTCAGTGTCTGGAATCTTGTCTTGCCATTTAATCTTCAGTAGCTTCCTTAGGCAGACTATGTGGAAGTGGTTTAATTTCCTAGCGTGTCGCTGATAAACAGTCCAGGTTTCACAAGCATATAGCAGTGCGGATAATACAACTGCTTTGTAGACTTTTAGCTTTGTTTGCAGGCTTATTCCAGTTTTGTCCCACACATTCTTGTACAGTCTGCCAAAGGCCGCACTGGCCTTGGAGATTCTTGCATTCACTTCGTCATCAATTGTGGCAGCTTGTGACACAGTGCTGCCAAGATAGGTGAATTTGTCCACAACACTTAGTCTATGATCATTCACTTTGATATTCGGCACAGTATGATTATTCCCTGGAGCTGGCTGGTACATAACTACAGTCTTCTCCAAGTTGATATTGAGCCCAAAGTTGGCACAGGCATGTGAGAAAGCTGAAACATTATGTTGCATGTCCGCCTCTGAGTTGGCGTATAGAGCGCAATCATCAGCAAACAGTAGCTCTCTGACAGTGTCGCTGTTAATTTTGGTTTTAGCTTTCAGCCTTCTGAGATTGAACAACTTTCCATCCATACGGTAGTTGATGTCTATGCCAATGTTGTCGTTCTCGAAGGCATTCATCAGCATGGTTGAAAACATGAGGCTGAACAGTGTTGGTGCCAGGACACATCCTTGCTTCACTCCATTGGTGACAGGAAAGGGTTCAGACAGTTCAATATGACGTTGGATGAAGAATGACTTGCGCGATGACTTGGATTAAAGTGAGGAAGAGTTGCGCAATTCGTCGACCTCACTCTCTCGCCTGAGTCCATCTGAGTCCAGTGGCAAGACAAGTCGAGACGACTGGAGACGAATACAGGTGCAGTGGATGACCAGGGTGCTCTACGTGCCTTGCCGTGCCCATTACGTACCACACCGCTTTGCAGGTAAACGCCGTCTTGCACGTTGAATCAGGAATGATTTCTTCCGCGCAGTCTGCCGAATCCTGTCTTCACATGCTGGGTAGGCATACCCTAGTTTACCTCTTGGTTTGACACCAAATCGGATACCCATGCCTGGTTTAGCCAGCCTCTCACATCTGTTGCCCGGGTGGTGGCCGCTGTCGCATGCTGACAGCTACTAGGAGCCACAGGCACGAGCTGGGTGTCAGGCTTGGACCAGTGGAGGATGGGTCCTGAAAAGGACATGAGAGTCATCCTTACCAAAGGTGCTACCAATGCCTGACGCCCCGTACCCCCCAAATGTAACCTAAAGACTAAATGTAATGACAGACCAGGCCCAGCAGGGTCCTGCGGTAGATTTTCTCAGTATGATTCAAGACTTCGGAATGCCACCCATTAATGACGCAAGTCTTCGAAATGCCGTGCGTCTTCGCTGCTTAAGCCACCCCCTTACGGTGCCTCCTGATGCGGCCACCTTTCTGTATCATAGCACGGCACGGCCCTGAGGCCCAAAGCCTTATTCGACAACTGGTCTAGGATCGAAGCTCCGACAGGTGGACAATTAGAGAATTGTTTTGCTGAACCGGCAGCTTCTGCAGCTTGTCTTGTTCCAGACGCATGGCGTTAACTTTCCTCTGGTGTAAATTAGGCAGGCTGAGGGAGGGATCTTGCTGCATTGGCAACACATGGTCTCTAAATTCAGCCCGGACTTGTGCTATAGAGAGGTGTAACTCTATCTTACAAACTATAATCTACCAATACGGCCAGGTGCCAGTCGGTAGTATTATAGTTGTAATAGTAAGTGAACAAGGACAGGACCAATTGTCCGGCCATCATGCACAATGGGCATATGGTGCATGCCCGATGTGTTTACTTGTAATGTCTTAATGTATTAGTGATATGTTTGTGAATGCATCTCCGTATGTGGTCCCGTGTCTGTCCCACATAGGCTTCCTGCAGAGATGTCAGCTGTCATTTGTATAACATTTGTTTCATATTTGTGTTATATTTGTGTTACATTTGTGTACATTTGTATTACATTTGTGTCATATTAGAATTACATGTTTGTTACATTTGTATTACATTTGTTTTATATTTATGTTACACTTGTATTACATGTGTAATAGTTGATAACAAACTGTACCGGACAGTTTACTTGTCTTACTTGTCTTACTTGTCGTACTGTAAGAGAAGGAATGACTGGACACATTTGCTACGTGCATTCACATTTACAAGATGTGCCCTCCCTGCTCATTGCACTCACACATACAAGATGTGCCGCCCCTGCTCCGTGCATTCACACTTACAAGATGTGCCCTCCCTGCTCATTGCACTCACACCTACAAGATGTGCCGCCTCTGCTCCGTGCATTCACACTTACAAGATGTGCCCTCCCTGCTCATTGCACTCACACCTACAAGATGTGCCGCCCCTGCTCCGTGCATTCACACTTACAAGATGTGCCCTCCCTGCTCATTGCACTCACACCTACAAGATGTGCCGCCCCTGCTCCGTGCATTCACACTTACAAGATGTGCCCTCCCTGCTCATTGCACTCACACCTACAAGATGTGCCGCCCCTGCTCCGTGCATTCACACTTACAAGATGTGCCCTCCCTGCTCATTGCACTCACACTTACAAGATGTGCCACCCCTGCTCCATGCATTCACACCTACAAGATGTGCCGCCCCTGCTCCGTGCATTCACACCTGCAAGATATGCCGCCCCTGCTCCGTGCATTCACACCTACAAGATATGCCGCCCCTGCTCCGTGCATTCACACCTACAAGATATGCCGCCCCTGCTCCGTGCATTCACACCTGCAAGATGTGACGGTCCTGCCACAGACATGTCTTTTGTAATAACAATAGTAGTATTGTGTTTGTAATAGTACTGGGTCGTAAAGCAATGACAAACTACTGAAATAAAACTTGCCAAGAAACCACAAGTAGTCAAAAATGATAGGGTTGAATGCGAAGTCCTGTAAAGGATATGCAACTAACTTTCAATAGAAATAGTATTGTTTTTTGTAATAGAATTAGTATAGTATTTGTAATAGTGGCAGCAGCATTGTGTTTGTGCTAATAGTAATATTGTATTTGTAATAGTAGAAGTTGTGTATTTGTAATAGTAGAAGTATTGTATTTGTAATAGTAATCGTGTTGTATGTGTAATAGTAACAGTGTTAGAATTGTAACAGTAGCAGTATTACAATTGTGAATGCATTTCCATATGTGGTCAGTTGTGTGACCCAGACATTGCTTCTTGCAGAGATGTCAGCTGTCATTATTCAAGGCATATTTCTCCTGACCGCCATCATTCTACCTGAAGTCACCTGTATAGGTAAGACATCATTAGACACGTTCAAATTTTGTGTACTAGACACAACAACCTGGGTGGTGATATTTACAGCTTTGTAACAACCTTAGCTAAACCATGACAGACGATTGCCGTCCTCGTAATCAGCTTCATCATCATCAGCATCATCCTATACCATCTACTCCTCCCTCTCTTCATCATTGTCAGAAGTCGGGGTGCCCCACCGGCTAGATGAATGTATTATTCACTGGCGAGCAACCCCAGATAGTCAGAAACTGACTAGGGACAAAATCTATATGGCTGAACTACAGATTAAGCCCTTGAATATCCAACGTACAGTTCCTAGTGGCTCGTTACAAAATTGAAATGAACTGTGCTGAATATTCGCCAAGGATCAGGAAAGAGAAGTTTAGCTGAGATAGATGTTTAAGTCTAAATATATGAATATAGACGACTATTCTCAGTACAGGTTTTTCTCCCTGACTGCTCCCTTCCTTGGTGTGTAAGTGAACCCCCACCAATGTACACACACAACACGTATGCACAATTGGAATTAAAAGATAACGACAGAACTATGAGTTACAATACTACAACATTTATTTACTAATCATAATCATAGACATCTGATGGTTCAAGATGAGGATGATGAAATCATATACATATTGATATTGATGACAAACATTACGTAACTTTACTTGTTACTTGATCTATCTGGAACTGTGGTCCAGATCCCCACTCTCCAGTAGACTCAACAAAAGAAAAAGAACAGCTTGCCGGTATTCTGAGATCCTGTCAGTCCTGACACTCCTAGTCAGTAGTCTCTAGTCTTGAGATCTATAACATAGGGCTCCTTGTGAGAGCTTGAAAGAAAGTCAAGAATGTGTTATATCAGTTCTACATCAGCGCAATCCTAATTAAAACATATCACAACACAAACATATACAATGACCAGTCTGGCCAAGTTTATCTTCCAGCTCTACGGTGTTCACCATCCTCCTTCTCCCTACTGTCTTTAGTCTGGGGCGGGCTTTTCAATTGTCTCACACGCCTGTAATGATTACATTTCTGCCGCCCCATGTCCATGTCGCTAATACAGAAATTCTGTGTCGTACAGCCGCTCCGTCCAATGTTAGTTTAGCAGCTCACAGGGTCGGTAAGGGTATTATAACAATGCCTGATCATCCGGGCTTACACGCCGTGACCAATAGCTGTGCCAGGTTTCCATGCATTACCGTGGACGCACGCCCACAATACACTGAGAAAGTTTAGCACCATATACCCCATAACACTTGTGGGTAATGTCTGTACCATTACACCTCTGCTACAAATGCAATCGATGGTTAGTGTGCCAATGCGCACACCATAATATAACACGTCATATTGATAGGCTAGCATATGACAAATCAATATACCAAACATGAAATACCCATAAAACAATTATTAAACTAGACATATTATGATACTTTAACATCATAGCATAATGCACTAGTTAGTTTATGAAATTACACATACATACATCCAACATATCCGTAAACATTATATTACTTCAAGATGGACATCTAATGCATCAGGCATTATTAATGAGTACTAATATTGTATAGCTACAAAATGAGATATACAACAAGTCTAATTGAAGTTACCACACAGACCAGCTATATTTGCTGAGCTGCCCGGTTTAATCACACTTAGTTACTGCTGTTGTACGAATTAAATAAATAGTCAGTTGACTATATTCTGTACAACAAATGCACACACCAAAAAGGCAACTAGGATAGTGTACAAAGAAATGACAAGCATCTACCAAGACACCTAAAAGTCTACCCAGACAAGATCTGTCTCACATAAGGCTCTATTTCTCAGAAGAATAACACTTTAAAGCAATATGATATCGAACGCAGAACTTAGAAAGAACACTCAAGTAATCTATGACAATGATAGTTCTTGCAATAACCTAGATCAGATATAGACTGGAATTCAGTACATACACCTAAAATACTTAGTTACTAAGAAATCTACATTTACTCTCTCTTCTCACCTGTTCTGAAGTCAAACTTAATCTGACATAAACAGGCTAGGGACCCTTATTTAAGCTGAGTCTAGCAGACAGTGTCTGAAACACTATTATCTCTTTGGCATTCCCGTCATAAATTCTTCTTATCTCCTCCTGACAGTGATTGCAATTAACCCCAAGTCTGTCCAGTCATAAAAATTCTTTTAACCACTAACCCTCACCATAGTGTCACACCTGGATGGTTTTGCGTTGCCAGCCCCAGATCAGTTTCACAGTCTTATCAGTGATTTCACACCTTGCAGAGTCTGCCAGTCCGAGTGGACAGGGATTGTGTACCGCCCTGGGGCCATTATCTCTCCCTGTGTCAATGTTGTTCACGCCTGGGTGGTTTTAATTACACAGTCCATGGCCCAGTTCATTGTTGATTCAGCATGTCTGGGTCAGCAGTTTCCCAAGGTGTATACTAATTATCTAGTTGCCATTTTACTTGCCATCTGCAAGCTTACGTCATGGCTAGAGGCTTTTTGTGAATAATCTTACCTCACGACTAGATAATTTTGGAGTAGTGTGATTAATTCATTCTTTCTCAATTTGGCCTCTCAAATTTGGAGACCGAGAAAAATATTCTGGGATGTTAAGGCGGCCAATTCGTGACAGAGCTTTCCCCTTAAAAAAAAAGTTTCTGCCAGAAATCTTTTGTCAAAGCACGCCGTACATCCCAGAATAATGCCTAAGCACTCTCCGTTCTGTATCTGCCTAAAGGTTTCCAATATTCCTTGTGGCAGTGGGTTGTCCTGCATCTGCATAAAGACGTTCCATTTCCATAACCCAAAGATACTCTGGATAGATCCTTGTACCTGGTTTTCGGCCGGGATTCCATGCAATAGCTTGGTAAAATCCGGTAATTGTCAGAAGGTTGTAATTTTACCCTTCTGGGAAAGATCACAATCAACGGGATTCTTCGGCGCCTCTGGGCAACGGTCTTAGTCCATTCCCTCACGTGATTTCCTCCTTTCAGCCGAGGATGTACCCGTAGTGAGGTCTTGCATAAGCTGGCCACCGCAAAGCTTGTCTCCGTGATTTTCCTCCATCCATTATAGATTCTGAACAGATTCATCAATATCTTCCTTTTGAAAGGAATAATGTTACACATCATGGTCCCATGATATAAATTCAACTGGCGCTTTCCTCCTTCAAAGTTGGGCGTAACAATCTTCCCTCCTCGGTGTCGCGGTTTCTTCCCCTGATAATCAGTTAACGGGCTGAGTTTCTCTGCATTAGAGTTTCGTGTGAAAACCGTGCTAGAAATTGGAAATTTAGTGTGCCAAGTTGTCCAGCCTTGAGAAATAACATAGTTACTCCAGGGCGATAAAGTGGTGTTACTTTTGAATAAAGTATCCACAAATAGCTGATCTACTCCTATCAAATCGACCTGACTGAAGGGTAGATTGAGTCCTAAGAGTGTTGATTCCAAACCACTCTTGACTTCTGTTACTTCAGGTCCCTGTTGCTGGAATTCCCTGATAACTTCAGCTATAGCGATGCTAGCAGTTTCTACCTCCATCTTGTATGAAGAGTTTTCTTTGCTAGTAACTACAGACAATGTTGTCTGCACAAAATCAGAATCCATATTCTGGCTCCTAACAATTCCCTGTGTTTCCTGAGTCTCCGAACTGGTATACTGTAAGATAACAACTGGAAATGTTTCCTGGTCTGGATGTTCCTCTCTGGTCATGCTTTCATGGGCTAAGTCCAGTTGAGGTAACTCCTGTGATGGGCTGGTGTCTACACAATCCATCACGCTACGTAAATCTTTTGAACTGATATCTAGTGTCTTTTCCTGAGCTGCAGCCTCAAAGATCACAAAGGGTTCCGGATCATCCTTCATCCCACTGTCCGTCAAATTTAATCCCACTTCTTCCTCGTCTGGGCTGAAGGGAATAATAAAGTCGGTTACCTTTCGATCTCCGACCTCCTTAAAAGATGTCCTCAGGTCATCTTCCTCTTGAGTTTCACCTCTCGTTGAAGTAAAATGAGATTCCTGGGAGTCTTGTACTGGCAAACCGTAGTGCAAACAGTTGTCCTCTGGGTAACTGTTACTAGGTAAATTATCTGAACTGATAATTAGTGACTCTTCCTGCGTTGCAGCAGTGAAATTCACCTGGGATTCTGTTCCTTCCTTCCTCCCTATTTCAGTCAGATGTAATTCCACTTCGTGATTCTGTGACCAGAAGGGAATGTGAGAATCGGCTAGGTCTCCGCCTGCGACCTCATTAAAGGTTGTCTTCAGTTCCTCTTTCTCTCGAGATTCATTTCTCGTAGCAGTCAAGTGGTTTTCCTGAAGGTCCTCTACTGTCAAACGACTATTGCCGTGGTGCAAACAGTTATCACGTTTGTGACTGTTTGAAATGCCCTTGGCACGTTTTTTCTTCCCTCTTTTCCGTTTAGGACTGGGTCGAATGAGAACCTGTAGTTCCCGGTCCACTACCTCTGATTCTGCGGTGGGTGGCAAAGATGTCCCTTCCTTCCTGGTTGGGTGAGCATCCATATCTCCTACCTTATGTTCCGCTAGAACGGTTAGCTTCTCCACATTGACTGTTTCCATATGCTGTTTATTAATCTCTGCTTCTTCAGTTTTGCTACGCTCTTGTGCTCCAAAGAACTCATCATTTTCTTTAAACATAATTTCTTCTTCTTGGTCCCACCATTCTAACTCAGCTGTGATATACATTTCTAGTTGCTCCCCCTTTAAGCCTTTTCTTATGCCCCACCCTTTCGCGGACTCTGCGAAATCTGCGCGCGCCTTCATGTCCTCTTCGGGATTCCGGTAACGTAAGGCCATAATTGCAAAGGACTATATTCAGGTAAGCTCCTATGTATATATCAAAAATCAGATCTAAGCTAGAAAGACAAGAGTTAACTACTGACTGTCTACGCTATCCAATGTGTATAGTTTAGCCTCAGCAGTGAAAGACAACTGAAAATAATATTCAAGTAGTACCTGGCGACAGCAGTGAAGTAAGTGTGAGAGATATACTACACAGTAATCAACAGTAATATTTATCTAAATAAACATTAAAATGCACTGCATACATGTCAAAATGAACATGGCATATATTAGCATAAAATTGCAAATCAGTCAAGCAAGTTAAATCATCAAACACATCAATGTAAATATGATTAAAGTGTTCAATTATCAATAAATGATTAATGGTAACACTAATTGATAATAGTTACAAACAGTTATCAATAAATGATAGATGATGGTAGTTTTCTCATAAGTTCTTATCTGTTATACTTTTGAAAAGTTATATATGTACTCTGAAACTTCCTCAACTAAAAGTAGCTACATTTGATGATAGTCTATTTTGATGACTGAAGATTACAAGAGTTAACTTTGAAAAATCGTTTGTCTAGGGTCTAGTAGAATCACTATGATTACTAGAATCCTGATTCAGGATCGCGGACTGGACCCCAATCTGTCAGAAGTCGGGGTGCCCCACCGGCTAGATGAATGTATTATTCACTGGCGAGCAACCCCAGATAGTCAGAAACTGACTAGGGACAAAATCTATATGGCTGAACTACAGATTAAGCCCTTGAATATCCAACGTACAGTTCCTAGTGGCTCGTTACAAAATTGAAATGAACTGTGCTGAATATTCGCCAAGGATCAGGAAAGAGAAGTTTAGCTGAGATAGATGTTTAAGTCTAAATATATGAATATAGACGACTATTCTCAGTACAGGTTTTTCTCCCTGACTGCTCCCTTCCTTGGTGTGTAAGTGAACCCCCACCAATGTACACACACAACACGTATGCACAATTGGAATTAAAAGATAACGACAGAACTATGAGTTACAATACTACAACATTTATTTACTAATCATAATCATAGACATCTGATGGTTCAAGATGAGGATGATGAAATCATATACATATTGATATTGATGACAAACATTACGTAACTTTACTTGTTACTTGATCTATCTGGAACTGTGGTCCAGATCCCCACTCTCCAGTAGACTCAACAAAAGAAAAAGAACAGCTTGCCGGTATTCTGAGATCCTGTCAGTCCTGACACTCCTAGTCAGTAGTCTCTAGTCTTGAGATCTATAACATAGGGCTCCTTGTGAGAGCTTGAAAGAAAGTCAAGAATGTGTTATATCAGTTCTACATCAGCGCAATCCTAATTAAAACATATCACAACACAAACATATACAATGACCAGTCTGGCCAAGTTTATCTTCCAGCTCTACGGTGTTCACCATCCTCCTTCTCCCTACTGTCTTTAGTCTGGGGCGGGCTTTTCAATTGTCTCACACGCCTGTAATGATTACATTTCTGCCGCCCCATGTCCATGTCGCTAATACAGAAATTCTGTGTCGTACAGCCGCTCCGTCCAATGTTAGTTTAGCAGCTCACAGGGTCGGTAAGGGTATTATAACAATGCCTGATCATCCGGGCTTACACGCCGTGACCAATAGCTGTGCCAGGTTTCCATGCATTACCGTGGACGCACGCCCACAATACACTGAGAAAGTTTAGCACCATATACCCCATAACACTTGTGGGTAATGTCTGTACCATTACACCTCTGCTACAAATGCAATCGATGGTTAGTGTGCCAATGCGCACACCATAATATAACACGTCATATTGATAGGCTAGCATATGACAAATCAATATACCAAACATGAAATACCCATAAAACAATTATTAAACTAGACATATTATGATACTTTAACATCATAGCATAATGCACTAGTTAGTTTATGAAATTACACATACATACATCCAACATATCCGTAAACATTATATTACTTCAAGATGGACATCTAATGCATCAGGCATTATTAATGAGTACTAATATTGTATAGCTACAAAATGAGATATACAACAAGTCTAATTGAAGTTACCACACAGACCAGCTATATTTGCTGAGCTGCCCGGTTTAATCACACTTAGTTACTGCTGTTGTACGAATTAAATAAATAGTCAGTTGACTATATTCTGTACAACAAATGCACACACCAAAAAGGCAACTAGGATAGTGTACAAAGAAATGACAAGCATCTACCAAGACACCTAAAAGTCTACCCAGACAAGATCTGTCTCACATAAGGCTCTATTTCTCAGAAGAATAACACTTTAAAGCAATATGATATTGAACGCAGAACTTAGAAAGAACACTCAAGTAATCTATGACAATGATAGTTCTTGCAATAACCTAGATCAGATATAGACTGGAATTCAGTACATACACCTAAAATACTTAGTTACTAAGAAATCTACATTTACTCTCTCTTCTCACCTGTTCTGAAGTCAAACTTAATCTGACATAAACAGGCTAGGGACCCTTATTTAAGCTGAGTCTAGCAGACAGTGTCTGAAACACTATTATCTCTTTGGCATTCCCGTCATAAATTCTTCTTATCTCCTCCTGACAGTGATTGCAATTAACCCCAAGTCTGTCCAGTCATAAAAATTCTTTTAACCACTAACCCTCACCATAGTGTCACACCTGGATGGTTTTGCGTTGCCAGCCCCAGATCAGTTTCACAGTCTTATCAGTGATTTCACACCTTGCAGAGTCTGCCAGTCCGAGTGGACAGGGCTTGTGTACCGCCCTGGGGCCATTATCTCTCCCTGTGTCAATGTTGTTCACGCCTGGGTGGTTTTAATTACACAGTCCATGGCCCAGTTCATTGTTGATTCAGCATGTCTGGGTCAGCAGTTTCCCAAGGTGTATACTAATTATCTAGTTGCCATTTTACTTGCCATCTGCAAGCTTACGTCATGGCTAGAGGCTTTTTGTGAATAATCTTACCTCACGACTAGATAATTTTGGAGTAGTGTGATTAATTCATTCTTTCTCAATTTGGCCTCTCAAATTTGGAGACCGAGAAAAATATTCTGGGATGTTAAGGCGGCCAATTCGTGACAATCATCAACGTCAAAGTCATCTTCGTCCTCCTTCTTATCCTCCTTATGATCATCAACTTCATCATCGTCATCCTTCTCATCCTCCTCCCCCTCCCCCTCATCATCATCTTCCTCCGCCTTTCCTACTCATTCTCATCCTTATTGTCAACGCCAACCTCATCATCATCATCATCATCATCATCATCATCATCATCATCATCATCTGATATGCCAATAAGCACAGGCGGTCAAGTTTCGCCATCTCGCACAATCACCAGAATCTCGGACCATACTTGTGCTCTTGACCATGTTGTAGCAGTGAGTTTATCAGTGACTATTCTGATAGTATAGCAGTGAGTTTATCAGTGACTATTCTGATAGTGTAGCAGTGAGTTTATCAATGACTGTTCTGATAGTGTAGCAGTGAGTTTATCATTGACTGTTCTGATAGTGTAGCAGTGAGTTTATCAGTGACAATTCTGATAGTGTAGCAGTGAGTTTATCATTGACTATTCTGATAGTGTAGCAGTGAGTTTATCAGTGACTATTCTGATAGTGTAGCAGTGAGTTTATCAGTGACTATTCTGATAGTGTAGCAGTGAGTTTATCATTGACTATTCTGATAGTGTAGCAGTGAGTTTATCATTGACTATTCTGATAGTGTAGCAGTGAGTTTATCATTGACTATTCTGATAGTGTAGCAGTGAGTTTATCAGTGACCATTCTGATAGTAAAGCAGTGAGTTTATCCATTACTATTTTCTTGTTGCAGCTGTGAGTTTATCTGTGAATATTCTCATGTTGTAGTAGTTAGTTTATCTGTGATTCTCATGTTATAGTACTAGATTTATCAACAGCTATTCTCGTGTTATATTAATAGGTTTATCAATAACTGTTCACAGATTATAGCAATGAGTTTATCAATGACTGTTCTTAGGTTATAGCAATGAGTTTATCAATGACTGTTCTCAGGTTATAGCAATGAGTTTATCAATGACAGTTCTCAGGTTATAGCAATGCGTTTATCAATGACTATTCTCATGTTATAGCAATGAGTTTATCAATGACTATTCTCATGTTATAGCAATGCGTTTATCAATGACTATTCTCATGTTATAGCAATGAGTTTATCAATGACTATTCTCATGTTATAGCAATTCGTTTATCAATGACTATTCTCATGTTATAGCAATGAGTTTATCAATGACTATTCTCATGTTATAGCAATGCGTTTATCAATGGCTATTCTCATGTTATAGCAATGAGTTTATCAATGACTATTCTCATGTTATAGCAATGAGTTTATCAATGACTATTCTCATGTTATAGCAATGCGTTTATCAATGACTATTCTCAGGTTGTATGAGAGGATGGTTTGGATCAAGATGCCAATTTAAATGTCACTGCGCCAACAATGCTAGTTGCGGAAGCAATGGAGAATGTCCAGGCAACGCTCCATGCGAGGGTGGCTACTTCGGGGTTGGATGTCAATATGGTGAGTAGAAACTGTCTGTCTGTCTGTCTGTCTGTCTGTCTGTCTGTCTGTCTGTCTGTCTGTCTGTCTGTCTGTCGATCTATCGACCTATCTACCTATCTACCTATCTACCTAGTGGTGTGGGTGTAGGTTGGTTGATGTGTGTGTGGGTGGGTGGGGAAAATTGTGAGGGTGCGGGATATATGTGTGGATAGGTGCGGTATGTGTGGGTTGGCGGGGTATGTGTGTGTAGTTTTGTGATGTTTGTTTTGCTGGGTGGTTGCGGGTGTGTGGGTGGGTGGTGGGGAATATGTGGGTGGGTGTGTGCGTGTCGGTTATGGGATGGGTTGGGGATGTATGTGTGGGTGGGGAAATGTGTGTGGGTAGGGGATCAGTGGGTGGGTGGCGGCATGCATGTTTGTCTGGGTCTGTGTGAGTGCGTGGAGGTATGTGTGGGTGGGTTGGGGAGGTGTAATATGTTGGGGAGGTGTGGTGGGTGGGGGATGTGTGGGTGGTGCAGGATGTGAGGGTGGATGGGGGATGTGTCCCACAACATTGCAATATGCACTGTTTATGTTTACAACTTTCATTTGACAATGTTTCTTCCCCTATGTAAATGTAACATGCACATTTGATGAATGATAGATGAGTGACTGAAAGGGCTGAATGTAAGACGGGCCTGCGTGCCCAATTTGTTACTCTTTTAAAATAGAGTGTGTTCGTTCGTTCGTTCCTAACTACCTATCCACCTATCCCCTAGGGGGCTATGTCTGTGTGGGTGGGAATGCGTGTGTGGATGGGAATGCGTGAGTGTGGATGGGGTAAATGTGAGTGGGTGGAGGATGTATGTGTGGGTGGTGAGGGTGGTTGTAGGTGGGGGATATGTGGGTGGGTGGGGAGATTGTGTGTGTGGGTGGAGATGTGTGGGCGGGGATGTGTATGGGAAATGCATGTGGGGGATGTATTTGTGGGTGGGGGAATGTGTTTATGGGTAGGGTGTTGTGTGGGAGGGGAGATGGGTGAGGGTGTGTGGGTGGGGAAGGTGTGGTTTGGTATGGGATGTGCGGGTGGATGAAGGATGTATGTGAGGGTGGGGGATGTGTGTTTGGCTGGGTGGTTGGGGTGTGTATGGGTGGGTGGGTAGATGGGAGATACATGTGTTGATGGGTGAATGGGGGATGTATCGGTGTGTGTGGTTGATGGATGAGTACGTGAGTGGGTGGATGTGTGTGAGAGATGAGTGTATGGATTGGGTAAGTGTGTGTGGGTGGGAAGATGTGTGTGGGCGACGGATTGTGTGGATGGGGTATATCTTGGTGGGAGTTGTGTGTTTTTGGATGGGGAATGTGTTGGTGGGTGGTGATGTGTGTATGGGTGGGGAGATGTGTGTGCGTGAGTGTATGGGTGGGGAGATGTGTGTGCGTGAGTGTATGGGTGAGGAGATGTGTGTACGTGAGTGTATGGGTGGGGAGATGTGCAGTTGAGGGATGTGTGATTGGGGGATTGGAGATGGGGGAGGGGGTTGGCGGGTTGATGGAGGATGTGTGGGAGGGTGAGTGTATGTAGGTTGGGGAGTGAGGGTGTGTGTGTGTGTGGGTGCGGGATGTTTGGGTGGGGGCGATTGTGTGGGTGAAAGATGTGTGTAAGTGGGGGATATGTGGGTGGGTCCGGGTTTTGTGTGTGGGTAGATGCGGGATGTGTGAGTTGGCGGGAATATGTGTGTGTGGGTGGGGGATGTGTGGTTGGGGGATGTGTGTATGGCTGGGTGGTTCTGGATGTGTTAGTGGGTGTTTAAGGATATGTGGGTGGGTGAGTGTTGGTAGGTTATGGGATGGGTGAAGATGTGTGTGCGTGGGTGGGGAGATGTGTGAAGGTGGGGGATGTGTGGGTGGGTGATGGGTGGGTGGGTGCATGCATGTGTGCCTGGGTTTGTGTGTGGGTGGGTGGGGGATGTGTGTTTGGGGATGTGTAGTGGGTGGGAGATGTGTGTTTGTGTGTGGGTGTGGAGATGGTGTAGGTAGGGAGGTGTGGGTGGGGGGTGGGTGGATGGATGAGGGCATGTATGTGCCAGGGGGGATGTGTGTGGTTGTGTGATGGATGTGTGTGGTTGTGTGATGGATGTGTGTATGGGGGACGCGCGGATGGATAGGGATGGGTGGGTGGGGAATTTCTCTCATAACATGGTAACATGCATTGTTTATGTTTACAACATTCATTTGACAATGTTTTTTTTCCTATGTGAATGTACCATGCACTGATGAACGAAAGATGAGTGACTGGAAGGGCCGAATGTAAGACGGACCTGCGTTCCAATTCATTTGACAATGTGTTTTTCCTATGTGAATGTACTATGCACTGATGAACGAAAGATGAGTGATTGGAAGGGCCGAATGTAAGAAGGGCCTGCGTGCCCATTTTGTTACCATTTAAAAATAAAGCCTGTTCGTTCGTTTGTTTGTTCCTATCTATCTATCTTTCTATCTGTCTGTCTGTCTGTCTGTCTGTCTGTCTGTCTGTCTGTCTGTCTCTCTCTCTCTCTCTCTCTCTCTCTCTCTCTCTATATATATATATATATATATATATATATATATATATATATATATATATATATATATATATATATATAATGTTCTATTGTTGTGTATCTTCCACCTTATGTTATACATGCCCTCATCTTCATCATCAAGTGCCCTGCCAGCTGGCGTAGACGTTCATGGCTCTCCACAGATCTCTGTCTTTGGTGTTCTGGATCATCTCCGCTGATGATATTCCTCCATGGCACCGTCTCAATCCATCCAGCATCATTTCCCTTGGTCTGCCTCTGCTTTTCTTCCCCTCGATCTTTCCATATGTCACGATGTTCTCCAATGTCTCTCTTCTCATCACTTGACCACAGAAAGCTGTCTCTTTCTTATTGTTGTATATAATGTTATAGTTTTATGAGCCCGTTTCAGGCAATCGTTGTTGGTTACTCTGGCAGTCCAAGGAATTCGCAACATTCGTCTCAAAAACCACATTTCTGTTGCTTCTAAGTTCTTCCCAATTAGCCCATTTACATTACAAGACCACTGTCATACATCAAAACTGTTTCTATATAGCATTTCAGCACTATCTTTCTTACATGCGTTGATAGTGACTTATTGCATAAGATACTCTTCATTTTCTTAAATGTGAATTTTGCCTACCCAATTCTGCTCTTAATCTCTGTTGTACATCTTCCATCTGATGTTATAAATGCCCCTGGGTATTTAAAATTACCCACTTGGTTAAGACTGTTCCCTTCTATTTCTGTCACATGTTGGTATCAACATTTTAAAATCAACCACTTGATTAATGTCAAACTACTGGACGTAACATTGCCCAGAGAATCCATCTTAGATGGATCGTAACATCCCGCCAGTGGCAGGCATCATGATACTGTACTAGCGGCCATCTTGGGTATCTCCACAGTGCTGTAGAGAGAGAGAGAGAGAGAGAGAGAGAGAGTGAGAGAGAGCAGTCACGCACGACAAGGACAGCTCCACGGTGCTGTACAGAGAGCAGTCATGGACGACAAGCACAGCTCCACAGTGCTGTACAGAGAGCAGTCATGGACGACAAGGACAGCTCCACAGTGCTGTAGAGAGAGAGAGAGAGAGAGAGAGAGAGAGAGAGAGAGAAAGAGAGAGAGAAGTCATGGAAGACAGGGACAGCTCCACAGTGTTGTAGAGAGCGAGAGAGAAACGCCATGGAAGACAGGGACACCTCCACAGTGTTGTATAGAGAGAGAGAGAGAGAGAGAGAGAGAGAGAGAGAGAGAGAGAGAGAGAGAAAGAGAGAGAGAAGTCATGGAAGACAGGGACAGCTCCACAGTGTTGTAGAGAGCGAGAGAGAAACGCCATGGAAGACAGGGACACCTCCACAGTGTTGTATAGAGAGAGAGAGAGAGAGAGAGAGAGAAGTCGTGGAAGATAGGGACAGCTCCACAGTGTTGTAGAGAGAGAGAGAGAGAGAGAGAGAGAGAGAGAGAGAGAAGAGAGAGCGAGAGAGAGAGAGAGAGAGAGAGAGAGAAAAAGAAGTCATGGAAGACAGGGACAGTTCCACAGTGTTGTATAGAGAGAGAGAGAGAGAGAGAGAGAGAAAGAGAGAGAGAAGTCATGGAAGACAGGGACAGCTCCACGGTGCTGTAGAGAGAACAGTCATGGAAGACAGGGACAGCTCCACGGTGCTGTAGAGAGAGAGAGAGAGAGAGAAAGAGAGAGAGAAGTCATGGAAGACAGGGACAGCTCCACAGTGTTATAGAGAGCGAGAGAGAAACGTCATGGAAGACAGGGACACCTCCACAGTGTTGTATAGCGAGAGAGAGAGCGAGAGAGAGAGAGAGAGAGAGAGAGAGAGAGAGAGAGAGAGAGAGAAAAGTCGTGGAAGATAGGGACAGCTCCACAGTGTTGTAGAGAGAGAGAGAGAGAGAGAGAGAGAGAGAGAGAGAGAGAGAGAGAGAGAGAGAAGTCATGGAAGACAGGGACAGCTCCACAGTGTTGTATAGAGAGAGAGAGAGAGAGAGAGAGAGAGAGAGAGAGAGAGAGAGAGAGAGAGAGAAGTCATGGAAGATAGGGAAAGCTCCACAGTGTTGTAGAGAGAGAGAGAGAGAGAGAGAGAGAGAGAGAGAGAGAGAGAGAGAGAGAGAGAGAGAGAGAAGTCATGGAAGACAGGGACAGCTCCACGGTGCTGTAGAGAAAACAGTCATGGAAAACAGCGTTCTTGTTGGAAGAGATAGAAGCAGGACAACACGACGGCGACACATTGCTTCTGAGAAACCCGCATGCATCCATTCATAGAGCAGGGCGTCGGCAGATCCTCGGTCTCATCATTGAAGCGTACAAGTCTCGATCGCTGGCCAGTTCTTCAGCCTCATGCATTTCCATGCCCGTGATGTCTTTAATGGCCTGCATTCAGCGTTGTGATGGCCGACCCCAGCCGCTTATTCCAGGAAACATATCTCACATCTCTGTTCTGTCTAAGTCATGCCTACATTTTAATCTTTGACAGAGTTAAGATCGGTTATAGAAACAGTTAAGAGTGGTTATAGAAAGAGGTAGAAGTGTTTGAAGAAAGAATTACGATTGCTTGTCGTTTTATGGTGATTTCAGTGGACTTGGTGAACAAGTACGCTATATCTAGTACTCCAAGGTACCTGATGGACGGCAACACGCAGTCATGCAACCCAGACTCCAGAGCCACGTCCGTGTACATCTCTCTTCAAAAGAGCATGGAAGCATCCTTCTTTAGGATCATCGTCAAGGATTACAGTACGAGCAACAGTTTTGTAGCGGTTGACATTTGAAAGAAGGATTTTCTTGTTTGTGTGGACATGTGATAGAAGGATTTTCTTGTTTGTGTAGACATTTGACATAAGTATTTCCTTGTGTGTGCGTGTAGACATCTGATAGAAGGATTTTCTTGTTTGTGTTGACATTTAATAGAAGGATTTTCTTGTTTATGTAGACATTTGATAAAAGGATTTTCTTCATTGTGTGCGACATTTAATAGAAGCATTTTCTTGTTTCTTTAAACATTTGATAGACGGATTTTCTAGTGTGTATGGACATTTTATAGTAGGATTTTCTTGTTTTTTTAAATACTTTATAGAAGAATTTTGTTTTATTTTAAAACATTTATAGAAGAATGTTCTTGTTTCTTTAAACATTTGATAGACGGGTTTTCTTGTTTGTGTGGAAATTTGATAGAAGGATTTTCTTGTTTGTGTGGACATTTGATAGAAGGATTTTCTTGTTTGTGTGGACATTTGATAAACAGATTTGTATATGGTTATATATTAGACAGCACTATATTGTTATATGGTTAGATAGTTGACAACACTATAGTTTTATAAGGTTAGATATTTGACAGCACTATAGTTTTATATGGTTAGATATTAATAACAATATAGTTTTATATGGTTAGATTTTTGATAGCACTGTCGTTTTTATATGGATAGGTATTTGACAGCACTATAGTTTTATATGGTTAGACATTTCATAGCACTATAGTTTTACATGGCTAGATATTTGAACGGGAAAGCAAACCCACACGCAAAATTCAGTCCCTTACTACTCTAAACAGTGTGTAAAGACTACGCTTGAGGCTAAGCGAGCGAACAAAAAAGAAAGAAAAAACACTATAGTTTTATATTCACAACATAAGCCTGTGAGACCTAGACACTTACTAAACAAGCTGAACAGCCCATACATGCATTTGAACATAAATGTTATAGACGGGTTCCAAGAATATCTTGGGTAAAGAAAAGAACAAATGCATCCATACTTATAGAATTGACTATTGAAGGGGGTTGGCTATTAAAGACGATAAAACAAAGAAAATTGAAATATTTTGGTCACTTGAAACGTCACGAAAGTTTGGAGAGAACAGTAATGGAGGGGTATAGCCTGGGAAGAGAGGAAGAGGAAGGTTAAAGAGAAGATGGGTGGTGGATGTGGCGGATGATCTCCAGATGGGTGTATCGGACGCGGGCCATCTTGCTTGTGATCGAGAAGTTTTCCGGAAGGCTGTTATGGGAGCGAGATGCTGCAAAGGTCATGCTACTGAATGGAATTTTATAAATGATAGTTTTATATGTTTAAATAATAATAGAACTATCGTGTTATATGGTTAGATAGTTGATAGCACTATCGTTTTATATGGTTAGATATTTGACAGCACTATAGTTTTATATAGTTAGATATTTGATAGCATTATAGTTTTATATGGTTAGATATTTGACAGCACTATAGTTTGATATGACCGGCTCCGTGGCCGAGGAGTTAGCAGCTTTCTCCGCTAACTCCGAATACTCTCGTCACGTGACGCGAAGAGAATTAGCAGTGGTTCGAATCGCAAAAGTGACTTATGAGAGTATGGAGCCGGTCGCTCAGAAAGTCTTGGCGTGCTGATGAGCGTAATCTAGCCTAGGAATCAACATACAGCTGAAAGATGCTGGTGTTGACCGCAATATCCTGAAACAGGATGGAAACGCGGAAAAAAAAAAAAAAATAGTTTGATATAGTTAGATATTTGATAGCATTATAGTTTTATATGGTTAGATATTTGACAGCACTATATATTTATATGATTAGATATGTGACATCACCATAGTTTTATATGATTAGATATGTGACATCACCATAGTTTTATATGGTTAGATATGTGACATCACCATAGTTTTATATGGTTAGATATTTGACAGCACTATATATTTATATGGTTAGATATTTGACAGCACTATATATTTATATGATTAGATATGTGACATCACCATAGTGTTATATGATTAGATATGTGACATCACCATAGTTTTATATGGTTAGATATTTGACAGCACTATATATTTATATGATTAGATATGTGACATCACCATAGTGTTATATGGTTAGATATGTGACATCACCATAGTTTTATATGGTTAGATATTTGACAGCACTATATATTTATATGATTAGATATGTGACATCACCATAGTTTTATATGGTTAGATATGTGACATCACCATAGTTTTATATGATTAGATATGTGACATCACCATAGTTTTATATGGTTAGATATTTGACAGCACTATATATTTATATGATTAGATATGTGACATCACCATAGTTTTATATGGTTAGATATTTGACAGCATTATAGTGTTATATGGTCAGATATTTAATAACACTATAGTTTTATATGGTTAGATATTTGATAGCACTATAGAATATGAATCCGTGTAATCGTACACTTTATATTCCATTCCCCGTCTCCAGGTAAGCTTCTCATGTTTACTTTGGCCATCAACAAATATCAACCTTGCGAAGGAGAGAAGCGGTATGTGGTCAGCTTGTTCGTGGTGGATGTGGTCTGTGAACAAATCTTCATGATCAAGGATTTGGTCATCAGCGGAGGAATCGCACCAACAATTTGTTCCGTATATATCAGCGGAGGTTCGACTTTTTTATATTTCTCGTGCAGGCAGTTTACCAAACTATTTATTCTGTATTATTATTATTATTATTATTATTATTATTATTATTATTATTATTATTATTATTATTATTATTATTATTATTATTTATTATTATTATATCGGGATTTGAGATTTAAATATTGAGCACAGCAAACTACTGGCAACGCTGATCGTATTCTGGTATGAACTTAAGTCCTATCCACGTCATTGTGGAAGCACTAGACTCGAGTTTCGCTCTCGTTTGAGCTCATCAGTAGTGCATATCCTTGACCGGACCCGGAAACAAACCCCGGATCACTGGCGTGTGAAGCGGGTGTGTAAACATTAGACCACGCGGCACACGCTGGACACGGCCAAATTATCACAACAGAATATTACCACGTCACCCATCGTAGGCTGTTGCTCAAGATTTGCTCGATCGCCGCGACTGACGTCCGTCAATCTATGTGGACCCGAACGATCAAGTCTTCTCACTGGCAAGGCACACCAGGTCGACTGAAGTCCAGCGAGCAATAATCAAATTGATTTATTTTGTTGTTTCGGGATTTGAGATTTAAATATTGAGCACAACCCACTAATGGACACGCTGATCGTATTATGGTATGAACCTAAGGCCTATCCACGTCAATGTGGAAGTACTAGACGGGGTCGTTCGGGTCCACATCGACTGACGGACGTCAGTCGCGGCGATCCGGCAAATCTTGAGCTACAGCCTACGATGGGTGACGTGGTAATATTCTGTTGTGATAATTTGGCCGTGTCCAGCGTGTGCCACGTGGTCTAGTGTTTACGCACCCTCTTCACACGCCAGTGATCCGGGGTTTGTTTCCGGGTCTGTCCAGCGTGTGCCACGTGGTCTAGTGTTTACACACCCGCTTCACACGCCAGTGATCCGGGGTTTGTTTCCGGGTCCGGTCAAGGATATGCATTATTATTATTATTATTATTATTATTATTATTATTATTATTATTATTATTAATATTATGTTATCAGACAGTGGAACCAACACCTTGTGCCACACTTTGAAAAATTGAAGATAAAATGGCTCTTCCATCTATAGTTGGCGCTCATGCGAAGAGGTACAAACGCAATTAGCATTCCCCCATACCGCGTTCGAAATTGTGCAGGGACTTTTAAAAGCAGAGCGCTTTGTGTTGGTTTCCATACAATGATATGAATGCTGATCGTTCAGAAAACATTGCAACCTGCTGAACGTAAACTTGTCAAGAAATCACAAACAACCAAACAATGTTGGGGTTGACTGCGATATATCCTGTAAAGGATAACTTTAAAATGTAGTTAGAAAGCAAAACCATCAACTATCAGCAGTGGGGCTACATCAGAGAAGGTCTGATATGAGAGCAAGAGGACGCCCGAGAAGAAATTGGATTGACAACATCAAAGACATTGTACAAACACACGGAATGACACTATCCAGTGCCACCCATTGGGGGTTGAAACATCAACTAATCCTCCACATGACGCTTGACGGCAAAGCTGGAAGATGAAGATGATGATGATGATTATGCTTGATATCATATTATTGCTTGACAAGGATTTCCGGTGTCAGACGACGGAAATCCTGTCTCGGAACTGAATGATTACTTCGTGCAGTTCTCGCCTCAGGTCAATCTTGACAGGTTTCCCAGCAAGTCATGCCGACTCAACCACGGAGCTGATGATATTCCGTAGACTTTATTTCGACACCTGCAAACAAATTGCTGTCTCATAAATGTCTAACACAATCTCCACATGAGGTAATTCGCTACATTTTACATCAAGATCATCCATGCTCAAGAGTTGTCTATACAGAAAGGTCCAGTGTCAGAATCACTCCCCATGGCGAGTTACCTTGCATTATACAGCTGTTTCAGTTTACACAACCTATCTTGATTTCCTGCTCCACACAAATAAATATACACAGACAATAAATAATACTAGCTGAGAGCACCGGTGGCGTAGTGGCTGGTGCGATTAGCCGCTCGCCTGGTTGTCATGTGCTTGAACCTATTCATGTCTCAGGTTATTCTACTTGCTCTGTAGGCTTCAGTAAACGGACCGTCCAGCAATATAGTTCAAACCGCTTAAGGCGATCTCGGATGTGGCGAATTTCTGTTATTGTGAAGGACAATGTGTTTATCACTGGCAGTTTTTCTTCATTGTATCTTGTCTCTTATAAGAGGAATTTCTTTTAAGAAGAACTATTTCTGTGGTCCCAGGTGAGTACGTCTTAACAGGTCTACACAGTACTCATCTCGGGTTTTCTCAAAGCGTGTCCTATTCATCACCAGAGCAATTTCCCCACCTCTTGGTTCGCTGGAATCTCTCTAGCTGTGTCCATAATCCCCAAAGTAGTGGCATTTCACACCATTGTTGTCCTTCTATTCCACGTAGGCAATAGCTTGCGTATGTTTGTGTTTGATTTGTCATTTCTTTCAGTCGTTTCCAATTGTTCATCTATAAAAATGATTCCTTGAATATCAAGAAAACAGAAACAGTGTAAACAGCCACACCAAAATATGAAATTGAAATAGAAGTGACAATTCTTAACCAAGTGGATAATTGTTAATAATATACGGACAATTATAACATTGGATGGGAGGTGCAAAACAGAGATTAAGACACAGAATAGGGCAAGAAAAAGCTGCATTTCAGAAAATGAAAGTTATCGTATGCAATAAGTCATTTTCATTAATGTCAGAATGAGAGTGTTTTATAGAAAATGTTAAAATGTATGGCAGTGAATACTGGAATGTAAATGAACAAATTAGGAAGAACTTGGAAGCAAATGAAATGTGGTTCCTGAGATGTCACTCAAAGCTCCGAGGACAGGCCAGACGAACATATAATTATATTTCAATCAGACTGCAACTATTACTATTAATAAAGGGACTCTACACTGGCTGTTGAAGATACGGACGAAGCACGTATGGGAATGTGTCAAGTTCTGCCGTGTCTGTTCCTGACTCGACGCAAATGATTTCCAGCCAAAGTTATCTACGGGATGGGGGTAGCTAAACCCAAGACCAACCCTCCTTAGTCGTGTCTGTCGACATACATGGTAGGTTACAGTGTTTGTGTTCTTTGCTTTTCCCAAGTCCTCCTGTAACAGACGGGCACACATAAACCACGAAAGACGCCAACATTCTCCCAAGTCCTCCTGTAACAGAAGGGCAAACATAAACCACGAGAGACGCCAACATTCTCCCAAGTCCTCCTGTAACAGAAGGGCAAACATAAACGACGAGAGACGCCAACATTCTCCCAAGTCCTCCTGTAACAGAAGGGCAAACATAAACCTCGAGAGACGCCAACATTCTCCCAAGTCTGCATGTAACAGAAGGGCAAACATAAACCACGAGAGACGCCAACATTCTCCCAAGTCTGCATGTAACAGAAGGGCAAACATAAACCACGAAAGACGCCAACACTCTCACAAGTCTTTCTGTAGCAGAACGCCAACACTCTCATAAGTCTTCCTGTAACAGGCGGGCAAACATAAACCACGAAAGACGCCAACACTCTCTCAAGTCCTCCTGTAACAGAAGGGCAAACATAAACCACGAAAGACGCCAACACTCTCACAAGTCTTCCTGTAACAGAAGGTCACACATAAACCACGAAAGACGCCAACACTCTCACAAGTCTTCCTGTAACAGAAGGTCACACATAAACCACGAAAGACGCCAACACTCTCACAAGTCTTCCTGTAACAGAAGGGCACACATAAACCACGAAAGACGCCAACACTCTCACAAGTCTTCCTGTAACAGAAGGGCACACATAAACCACGAAAGACGCCAACACTCTCACAAGTCTTCCTGTAACAGAACGCCAACACTCTCCTGTCTGTCCTATAGCGACAGCGAGTTGTGTGACATGTGATTAGAATGCCCTAGAAATGGAATGTCTCCAAACCCGTGAACTTGAATGTTACTGAACTTGAACCTGAATGTCCCTAGACGTGAATGTTTCTAATTAAAACTGAAATGCTCCTGAAATTGACTGTCTCTGAACTTGACTGTTTCTGGTATCGAACTTGACTGTCTCTGATCTTGAATATCTCTCACCTCGAATGACTCTCAACTTGAAGGTCTCTCAATTTGACTGTCTTGGTATGAAACTTGAAAGTCTCTGAATCGGACTGTCTCTGAAACTGACAGTCTCTGAACCTGAAGGTCGCTGAACTTGAATGACCCTGAACTTGAATGTCTCTTAACTTGAATGTTAATAATCTTTTACATGAATATCTCTGAACATTAATGTTAATAATCTTGAACTTAAAAGTCTCTGAACTTGAGAATCTCTGAACTTGAATGTCTCTTAACTTGAATGTTAATAATCTTTAACATGAATGTCTCTGAACTTTAATGTTAATAATCTTGAACTTGAAAGTCTCTGAACTTGAATGTCTCTGATGTTGAATGTCTCTAAACATAAATGTCTCTGAACTTGAATGCCTCTGAACTTGAACGTCTTTTAAATTACACTTGAAGTCTCCGAATTTAATTGTCTCTGAACTTGAATGTCTCTGAACTTGAATGTCTCTGAACTTGAATGTCTCTGAATTTGAATGTCTCTTAATCTGAACTTAAATTGTCTAAACTTGACTGTCTCTGCATTTGACTGTTTCTGTCTCGACTGTCTCTGAACTTTAATGTCTCTTAACTTGAATGTTTCTGAACTTGAATATCTCTGAACTTTAATGTCTCTGAACATGATTGTCTCTGAATTTGATTATCTCTGATCTTGAATGTCTTTAAACTTGAATATCTCTAAACGTCAAGATCTCCGAACTTGACTGTCTCTCAACTTGATTGTCTCTTGACATGAAGGAATCTGAACTTGAATGCTTCTTAACTTGATTGTCTCCTAAATTAAAATGGAAGTGTCTGAAGTTGAATATCTCCGAACTTTAATGTCTCTTAACTTGAATTTTTCTTTAATTAAACTTGGAGTCACTGGATTTGACTGTCTCTGAACTTAAATGTCTCTGAACTTGAATGTCTCTAAGCTTGAATTTTTCTTAAATTACACATGAAGTCTCTGATCCTGACTGTATTTGAACTTGCCTGTCTCTGTACTCGACTGTCTCTGAACTTGAATGTTCCTAATATTAAACTTAAATGTCTCTGAACTTGAATGTCTCTTAACTTGAATGTCTGTCAACTGAAATGTCTCTTAGCTCGACTGCCTTTTAAATTAAACATGATGTCACTGAATTTGACTGTCTCTGAACATGAATGTCTCTAAACTTGAATGTCTCCTAATTTGACTGTCTCTGGTATGGATCTTGAATGTTTCTGAACTGGACTGTCTCTGGGATCGAACTCGAATGTCTCTGGTATGGAACATGAGTGTCTCCGAACTTGAATGTCTCTGACTTTGTATGTCTCTGAACTTTACTGTCTCTGGTATGGATTTGGAATATCTCCGAACTTGACTGTCTCTGGTATGGAAATGGAATGTCTCTGGTATGGAAAAGGAATGTCTCTGGTATGGAACGTAAATATCTCTGAACTTGACTGTCTCTGGTATGGAAATGGAATGTCTCTGGTATGGAACGTAAATGTCTTTGAACTTGACTGTCTCTGGTATGGAACTTGAATGTCTCTGAAATTGACTATCTCTGGTATTGATCTGGAATATCTCTGAACTTGAATGTCTCTAATATGGAACTTGAATGTTTCTAGTATGGAACTTGAATATCTCAAGTATGTATTTGAATATCTCTAGTATGGAACTTGAATATCTCTAATATGGAACATGAATATCTCTAGTATGGAACTTGAATGTCTCTGGTATGGAACTTGAATGTCTCTGGTATGAACTTGAATGTCTCTGGTATGAAACTTGAATGTCTCTTAACTTGACTGTCTATGGTATGGAACTTGAATGTCTGTGAACTTGAATGTCTCTGAACTTGAATATTTCTGAAATTGAACTTCTCTGAACATGAATGTCTCTAAACCTGTAAATATCCGTAAACTTATATTTGAATTTACTTAAACTTGAACTAGAATGTCCCTGAACTTGTATATGAATGTCCCTGAACTCGTAACTGAATGACCCTGAAATTGAACTAGCATGTCCCTAATTTGCAGATCGCAACGTTGCTCTGAAGCAGTTTGTGAACCAGTCCAGCACCTACTGGAAACTGAGTGATGCCAAGAACGCCGTGGACGGGTACACACACAAGAACTTCGAGTGGGGCTCCTGTGCCCGCACCAACAGTGGCCTGCAGCAGAAGTGGACGCTTTACTTCGATCAGCCAATTAAGTCTCTGAGGGCCGTTCTGTACAACTCAGGTTTGCACGTTCGTGGTTGTTATCGTACGAACATTGATATACGAGGCATATTTAAAGAAGGTAGTTGGTGTCACGAGACCACTTGAGTTTACGATCAGATGATGGATTGTCAGAGACAATTGTCTCTAGGCCGCCCAAACGCTTTGTTGAGGGGTGTTTCATCAGATCAAAGCACAGTCTGGATTCCCTGAGAAGTCCCCGAATCAAAGAAAATCGTCGGCATGTTGATTTGTTCTGAAAGTTGACTGACAGTTTTCTTTAAATTCGTGTGAGATATAAGGAGATCTTCGTAGGTATCAGGATTTTAATGAACATATTAAGTACATAGTGTGTTCCTGATTCATGGTCATTATTAGGCTATATTCACTCGTGGAGACCAGTCACACAGTCTATATACGGATAACTCCTAGAAGTCAACCACTGTCGGGAGAGACGCTTCATTCGGTGAGACCTGTTTGGAACTTACTATGGTGTGATGTGGTATGGCCGACCGTGATGATGAACGATCCTGGACTCACTGATCTCTTCTCGCATACACCATAGAAAATACTACATATTTCCACACGCAAACAGTGCACACACACACGTAACACTTTTCTGTATTAAATGTTTTTTTTTAATCATTTGTTAAAATAGTCTTGTGTGGGTATGTTCTGGAGGAATATGAAGGGTATTGTTTAGTGGTAAGAAGAAGAAGAAGAAGAAGAAGAAGAAGAAGAGAGAGAGAGAGAGAGAGAGAGAGAGAGAGAGAGAGAGAGAGAGAGAGAGAGATTGTACCTAAGACTGACAGGGGGTTTGTAGACAAAGGTCCGGCAGAAGCCCAAGCTAAGGAAAGGGAATTTATACAGTGTGCCTGTTGACTCCACTTCCCCCCTAGGGACGACTGGCGACATTTATGGGGGCTCGCGCGGGATGGTGATATCACATTAAGGATAGCGACATTTACATGGGCACGTCACACGGGAAGGTGACATTACCTTAATGTTGGTGATATTACATTATTGTGGGTGACATTACCGTGATAGAGGTAGGGCCGGACAGTTAAAGATCCAGCTATAGTGAATGTTGATAGGTGTTAAGACCCATTACTTTCCTGTTCACACTTTAAAAGTCTACATAGGTCTTGGTCCTGGTGTACTCTTGTCGTTGAGAGATTGTTTGTGGTGTACTGTGTGGTGTCATATATATAGATTAATTTTATATTTTGATTATCTATATATTGCTTGGGGTTTTTTACACTCAACCTGCTGACTCACCTTCTCTAAATATGGCCACTCCTAAATTAACTACGGCAGAACTAAGGGAAAAGGGAGAAGAAATGGGCTTGTCGTGTTCTGCACTAACAGATTACGTACAGGAGGTGGAGAGGGAGCTTCGTCAAACAGAAAGGGATGATCGAAAGGCCGAGCTGGAATTGAGAAAGATGGAGTTAGAAACTAAGAGAATAGAGGCTGGGCAAGCCACTAGAAGGATGGAACTTGAGGCTGAGCAGGCAGCTACGAAACTTGAAGCTGAGCAGGCAGCTAAGAAACTTGAAGCTGAGCAGGCAGCCAAGAAACTGGAATTTTAAG
Source organism: Cepaea hortensis (assembly GCA_963921405.1). Classification (NCBI taxonomy): domain Eukaryota; kingdom Metazoa; phylum Mollusca; class Gastropoda; order Stylommatophora; family Helicidae; genus Cepaea; species Cepaea hortensis. The sequence continues at coordinate 325,726,555 of OY992876.1, read as the reverse complement.
CTAAGCAGGCAGCTAGGAAACTTGAAGTTGAGGAAGCTGCTAGGAAACGGGAAGCGGGGCAAGAGGCTCAGAAAAGGGAGCACGAGTACCGGATGAGGGAACTCGAGTTGGATAGGCAATCTAATGGGGAAATTGAGGGAGCAGTTGGAGGTTCCTCCATCCCAGGCTCAACCCCATCAGGTGGACATAGTTACCATGTTATGAAGTTTCCTCTAGCGGTCTATTATCAGGGCAAAGAAAAAATAGACCAGTACTTACAACACTTCGAGGCCATGTCTGTTGCTATGGGTCTAGATCGAGACAAATGGAATCTTAAATTGTCTCAGGGATTGCTTGGAACCGGTTACGAGGTCTATTCTCGCCTGCCGCCAGGACACGAGAGCAATTACAACGAATTGAAAGCTGCTTTGCTGAAACACTACGAGATCACATCAAGTACATATAGGAAGAAGTTTTGAGCAGCGAAACGAGAGCCAGGAGAGCTATTTGCCGCCTATAGTATGCGCCTGAAATCCTACCTCCAAAAATGGATGGATTTGGCAGGGTTCAAGCATGACTATGAGAGTCTGGAAGAGCTGATGATAGTCGACCAGATGCGACAGCAAATGTCAGAACCTCTGAAAACATTCTTGGGAGAACAAGGGGCGGAACGGCTTGATGTGGTGTATGAGCTGGCGGAAAGATTCGTTGAAGTCCATGGGGAAGCGGAAGAAACCTGTACACCAACCACCAAAGGTCAGGAGAAACATGACCGAAAAAAATTCAAAGGCTCAGAAACATATAAAGTGGAACCTTATGCAAACACTTCAGAGAAGAGTCCAGAGAAGACAAAGGATGGGAGACAGAGCCCACCCAACTCTCAACCGAAACGATAGTGGTCTGAGAAGTGGTGTTCGATCTGCAAGTCGCCCTCCCACAACACAAAAGACTGCAAATCGAAAACGAAAAGCTCTCACTTCGCAGCATGCCGCGTGGCTCCAAAGGTGGTTACCACCGAAAAGGTCGAGGTTGTTGAAGGAACTCTGGACCAAGAGAGGCCACCTGTGGTCGAACTGATTGAAGTCAACGGCCAGCAGGTTACCTGTCTCTATGATACTGGTTTGGACGGGGAAGCTTTGATTGATGCCAGCCTGGTACGAACAGACCAACTCGCAGGGGAGACTATTGAGATACAGCCTGCAATGAGGAGTGCTGTTGCCATGACGCTGCCAATCGCCAAGGTGGAGATTAAATCCAGGTACGTCACAGGCATCGTTCCAGCAGCGGTGTTATCTGATTCCCTATTTCCCGTGATCCTTGGTACGAAATACGTGTTCTTGGGGATGCCCAAACAACCAGCCCACCGGGGAACATCAGCCACTGGATCCCAAGGGAAGGAAAAGGGGGCAGACACGCTATGCCACAACCCGCGCCTGGGGAATTGCATACTGCCCAGAGGAAGGACCCAACATTGCGTCGTTGCTACAGGAAGCTGCAAAGAAGTGCTGAGCCACCAAAACGGGGGCAGTACTTTCTGAGGAATCGACTGCTCTATCGGAGAGCTGGAAGGGGAGACAAACTGCATGAGCAGTTGGTGGTCCCAGATGCCCACCGTCCTCACATTCTTCATAGCGGGCACACCATATCCGGAAGTCAGACATCCGAGAATCGACATTAGGATGTCAGAGAGACGTTGCAGCAGATTTCCGGCCATTATTGCTGGTCAGGAATGACCGGTGATGTACGCCGGTTGGTTAAGTCTTGTCCAGAGTGCCAGAAGGCACCACCCAAAAATCGAACTAAGAGTAAAGGAGCTCTTAAGGTGGGAGTGAAAGTAGTAGTGTGGGGACCAGCAGAGACCAACATGCTGCAAGCAGGATGGCATGGACCTTATTCTGTGGTAAAGGTTGTGTCCAGGAACACCTACGAAATCCGGATCGGGGGAGAACTGAAAAGTCTTCCTAGGCATCTCATGCAGAAATATGAGGAGAGATGGGATATCAAATCCTCTCACCTTATGGTGATGACAGCCATTGGGAAAAAGGTTACAGGTCCAGACGGAGACCAGAGATCCAAAGTACTACATAGGAAGGCCTATGGGCACGTACGAGGTAGGTCAGATTTTCCAGCCGAAGAGAGGAGGGAAATCACACGTCAGGACGAGGCCAATAGTGAACCATTCGCTAGTAACCCAGTTCAGAAGGAGTGGGTAACATCAGAAACGGCGCGAGATACCCAGGACTCCAACCGAAGATTGGCTGACCAGATCCAACATCGACCGAGATGGTCCTGGAAGCAAAAATCCAGGAGCTTTGGGGAAGACGATTCTGTCCAACGAGGACGATACCGCAAATCCCAGGATGCAATATTTGAGGAAACTAAGCGAATATGGAGACACTGTTTCAGTCAGGATGGAACGATCCGTCTGTATTGTGAGCCGTCGCTTACGCAGGTCGGAAGTTGGTCGACCGAACGTACAGGAGCGATACGCCAACACTAGTGTCTGTCATTATGAGGATATAGGCTATCAGTGAGATTGCTTAATTGCTGGGGAGGCAATACATTTAAGGGTACAGGCAGACCATCAACATGCGATGTGTTGAGCCATCTCCCAGAAACTGACCATGCGCTTGATGAGTGGATTGTGGTGGATCATCTGGATCGAACCTCCAGTGAGAAAGAGTCGATGCGGTCAACTCTCTTAAGAGGGGGCCTATGTCACGAGACCACTTGCGTTTACGATCAGATGATGGATTGACAGAGACAATTGTCTCTAGGCCGCCCAAACGCTTTGTTGAGGGGTGTTTCATCAGATCAAAGCACAGTCTGGATTCCCTGAGAAGTCCCCGAATCAAAGAAAATCGTCGGCATGTTGATTTGCCCGGATCTCAAGATGAGAGGGTAAGTACCGTCTTGATTTGGTCGCCGCCACGTGAATGACGTCACTCGGACAACATTTTTCGACTGTTTGAAGTTAACGAAACTTGCGATCAGTCTGTGGGATGAACTACAGATAACGGGAGTGTTTGTTTGTTCCAATTCGAATGGAGAAGGGATTCACAGTGTCCCATGTTGTTTGGAAACAGGGGACATTTTTTTCATGATGTGAATTGTGAATTCCAACTCGGAACACTAGCATAAGGTAGTTTATTTATAATTAGAGTTGGGACTTGAACTTAGTGATAGTGTGTTGTGTGAACGTAGTCTAGGAGCGTCGGCCGCAGCTGGCTGATGCCTAGCTTAAACGAGGTAGAGTGATATATCATTTCACTCGGCAGGGTAGTACCAATGTAATGGGATGATATTCAGGGAGATTTGGAATGGTTGGGGGATAAAGGATATGTTAATGGTAGGATATTCCTTTAGGGAGGTCTACTGGGGAGTTGTGCGTTTCCTTTTGGTCTTTTCCTTTTCCTTACCACCCAAATGTGAAGAACTACTCTGCTTTATGCTAGGTTAACCCGGATAAATATCTGAGTGGGGCCTTTGGCCTACAATCACATATAGTGGGTTCGAATAGGGTTTTTCTCTCACAGAATGTTCTATTTTCAACAGGTTCCACAGTGTAGAAGAAGGGAAATATTACTCAGAGGTGTGGACTATGACAGTCACACTGAGTGCAATTCTATTGTAGAGAAGAGCTGATGGACAACACAGAGGTGTGAACAATGGCTATCACACTGAGTGCAGTTATACTAAATGGCCTCGGAAATGGGACATCGTTCCAAAAATTATAGACTCATAGAAAGCAGTGTTATCCTGAAAAGGGCCAGTGTAGAAGAAATTGAGTGCCCAAAGCAGTTTTTATGAAAATATTAACACCTCCAGGGAAAATGACAATATTAGATAGAGAGGTGGAATAACAGTGATGTGAAGTAACGGTGACTATGTCGAGTGACCATAACAATAGGTTGTAGAGAGGTTGCAGAGTAAAGACACTCATTCAGTAACATTTTGCAACCGGACTGAAAGTTTTCTTTAAACTCGTGTGAGATATAAGGAGATCTTCGTAGGTATCAAGATTTTAATGAACATATTAAGCACATAGTGTGTTCCTGATTCATGGTCATTATTAGGCTATATTCACTCTTGGAGACCAGTCACACAGTCTATATACGGATAACTCCTAGAAGTCAACCACTGTCGGGAGAGACGCTTCATTCGGTGAGACCTGTTTGGAACTTACTATGGTGTGATGTGGTATGGCCGACCGTGATGAGGAACGATCCTGGGCTCACTGATCTCTTCTCGCATACACCATAGAAAATACTACATATTTGCACACGCAAACAGTGCACACACACACACACACACACACACACACACACACACACGTGACACTTTTCTGTATTAAATGTTTTTTTTAATCATTTGTTAAAATACAGTCTTGTGTGGGTATGTTCTGGAGGAATATGAAGGGTATTGTTTAGTGGTAAGAAGAAGAAGAAGAGAGAGAGAGAGAGAGAGAGAGAGAGAGAGAGAGAGAGAGAGAGAGAGAGTGTGTACCTGAGACTGACAGGGGGTTTGTAGACAAAGGTCCGGCAGAAACCCAAGCTATGGAAAGGGAATTTAAACAGTGTGCTTGTAGACTCTACTTCCCCCCTAGGGACGACTGGCGACAGTTGGCCATTGCTTTCTTTCGTGGCAGTGGCCATATAGGTCGCTGACCATAGTCATTGTCTCTCTATACATGGCGAATGAAGGTCCAGTAAGGCGATACATGATTGTCAGCCCAGCAAGTGCATGAATAGAATAGGAAGTGTCAAAACGGCGTGACTTCTTCAGTCTGTTCACGACCGGGTTTGGCACACCGAGTAGTGACCCCAGTGTTGTTACACACGAGAGAATATAACTATGTATCCCAGCGATACTCCTCTAGTAAATGCTAACACTTTTGTTGTTCTGTAACTCAGACTGAGTCCTTTGTTGCGACTTTCTGTTGTAATTATTTTATACTGTTAAAAAAACCAAAAAAAAAAAAAAAAAAACGCAACATATTTGTTGCTACTTTTATTAAAGATATTCGCTGATTGGACACCAGTCAACTTATCGACTGTGTCCATCTGGTCATTAACTCCTTGTGGTTACCTGAATTGTTCTCATTTCATGATTCGTGAGGTCATGAAAGGGGTCAAGGTCAAAACAACATTTTTGATAATAACTCATGACAGGTTCATGATAATCCCGTGAAACTAACTGAATACAAAACTTTCTGACCATATTATTGAATGCTTATAAAAGATTGACGCTCCTTGAAAATTCAATGCGCAAGTATGGCTCATTTCACTACAGGACAACGACTCATCATCATTGGGTGTTTACAGGCTGAACAGTCACAAAGTGTAGCCAGAGAAATTAATGTGGTTAGAAGCACCATAGGTCCTGGAAGTAGCCAGGCTTATTTGCATGTTTATTTATTATTCCTAATTTTAGGCACAAACGAACTCCACGGATTTATATTGGACACTTTCGACAGCAGGGGTGCCCTAGTTCGCAGATACACGGACTCGTACAGAGAACCACAGCCTGTGTATGACGTCACCCTGATCTCCTCAGAACCAATTGAGAGGTTACAGATTTTGGGGACCACAGATTATCCACGCAAGAGTAACGCCTTGCACTTTTGTGAGATCGAAGTTTACGGCGGTGAGTCATCATCTTGGTGTTTGCAGTTGGGTGTTCGCTGTGTTTATGGTGTGGTGTTACTGTCATTGTGTCTGATGGTTAAATTGACGTTGATATGATCTGGTGTTCGTCGACTGTGTTTATGATGTGATCTTTCCGTTCTCATATCTAATGCTTCAGTTTGTGTAATGGATTCATATAAGGCTTATTATGAGTTAAAGACGAGAGCTAAAGAGTTAAGACAGTTATGAAACAGTTTAGCTGAAACAGATGATAGCAGACGCAAACACGTGACAAGACCCAGACAACAAGTGAACACTGGTGACAGGTCCGCTAGGTTCCCTAAGTGAAACTCTCATGCGAAGTTCACGTGCTGAATCGAGGACAGTACCTCATTCAGACACCAGACAGCTGTGAGATAGGTCCTACACGTGACGCACATAGAATGAACACTGGGCCAGTGATACTTCTACAACAAACACTGAATTCAACTCGACACTATCAGTCGGCGTCCCACATCTTAAGACTATTTTCGAGTGACATTGTATTAGTATTGTGAGAACGGGTGAGTGTAAGTGAGAATCAGTTTGGGCTATGGAAGAGTTTCAATAAGTGATGTGTGTGAAGATCAGCGATCGTCAGCAGCAGTAGGTATAGAGTGAGTTCTAGTTTCATTGCACATTGGATCAAGTGATAAAATCCTGGGCTGTACCAAGTCATGACAGAGCGAGAGCGCAGCGTGGTCAAGCTTGCCACAATCAACCTGAGTATACGTTGCTGAAAGCCATAAAGTATTCGGCCTACATGATGAGTGAATGAGTACCTCATAATGTTGTAATATAGTCTTAGCCAGCTGTGGGAGTTAGATCGATGTGTAACCTTCATGAAAAAAATGTTATACCTGCTTGGACTGTGAGTTCGTCTCAGGCTATTGGTCTGAGCATCTGCCAGATTCTTGAGTGCAAAACTGTTTTGAAGGTGATTATTGTCGGCAGTGTCTCCTTCAGGCCAAACCACCACACTGACATCTTGGTAGCTGGGGATTATATAAAAAGTTGCATGTCGATTGTGTTTATAATGTGATCTTACTGTACTCATATCCAGTGATTAAGATGGAAATTTACGAAGTCCCATGCTGATGGTGTTTATGATGTGATCCTGTTGTCTTCATATCTAGTGATTAAGTTGGATATTATATAAACAGTTGCATGTCGACTGTGTTTATAATGTGATCTTACTGTACTCAAATACTGTAATAAAGCTGGAAACTATATAAACAGTTGTATGTGGTGGTGGTGGTGGTGGTGGTGGTGGTGGTGGTGGTGGTGGTGGTAGTAGTGGTGGTGGTGGTGATACTGATGGTGATTGTAGTGGTGGTGATATTGATTATGATGGTAGTGATGGTGGTGATATTGATGATGATGATTAATCAAGCAAAACCGGCGTTCCTGGTCCATACTGGAAGTATCTCAGAACTTGGAGAGTGTTCGCTGATGGCGATGGACACTGATAATAGAGAACTCTATCAGTCGCGCAAAATAAGTCCAGTGGATTCATTAGTAGTAGCAAATGTGTGGACTACATCCGAGTCCAAAGCTAGTCAACGCAACAACACGATACAAGTAACTGACCGGCAACAGGCACAGGCTGGACTTGACCCTGTTAACCAGGCTTGACCACGCGCGAACACGAGACTGAACAGTCTAAAGGAATGCCGTTGATACACGGGCGTACTCGAGCGGTTGTCTCGGTAGTCAACACTTCAACACTAACATAAGGGACAAACTTACAACCCGTCGATTCATGGGCGTCCCCGAGGAGTTGTCAAGATAAACAACCTCACATACAGAGACAACCTCACATACAGAGACAACCTCACATACAGAGACAACCTCACATACAGAGACAACCTCACATACAGAGACAACCTCACATACAGAGACAAACTTACAACCCGTGGATTCATGGGCGTCCCCGAGGAGTTGTCAAGATAAACAACCTCACATACAGAGACAACCTCACATACAGAGACAACCTCACATACAGAGACAACCTCACATACAGAGAGAACCTCACATACAGAGACAACCTCACATACAGAGACAGCCTCACATACAGAGACAACCTCACATACAGAGACAAACTCACAACCCGTGGATACACAGGTGTACTCGAAGGGTTGTGTAGTTTAGCAACGTGTTTTAGAACAATGGTTGGAGAACTGATTTGACGGGAACAATTGCCAATGACTGGGAGAGGGAAATAAATGGGAATACGATGAAGAAGAAAAAGAAGAAGAAGAAGAAGAAGAAGAAGAAGAAGAAGAAGAAGCGGTATCGGCAGCGGCACGGAAGTGGGGAAGTAAGAGGAGGAGAAGGAGGAGGACAAGGAGGAGGAGGATGATTAGGATGACGATGAGGAAGAGGAGGAAGAGGAAGAAGAGGAGGAAAGGAGGAGGACGAGGATGAGGATGAAGAGGAGGAATACGAAGAGGAGCAGGATGAAGAGGAGGAGGTGGATGAAGAGGTGGAGAAGGAGGAAGAGGAGGAAGAAGATGAGAAGGAAGAGGAAGAAAAAGATAACGAAAACGATTACGATGAAAATATGATAGAGGAAAAGAAAGAGAAGGAAGACATACAAATAATGCAATTAATTCATAGTTAATTTTGCGGAACAACAAATAACAGGAATTTTAACAAAATCATAAATATCATCTAGACTATAGATGTCCGGATAATCAATATGGGCTGGACTGCAGCAAACGATGCTTGTGCAACGAGGGCGATACCTGCAGTCAAATGACCGGGACCTGCACACACAACTGTCCCTCCGGCAAGTACGGGCAGGGCTGCAGTCTTGAATGTGGCAGTACTTGCGTAGACAGCAAGTGTGAACCTCAGTCTGGAGTGTGCTACCACTGTACTGCCGGCAATGCCGGGGAGTTTTGTGCTTCAGGTAGAGAGAATTACCGTTTGTTCACGTGACTTAGAGCAGTGGTTCTCAACCTTTTTTGGCCCATGCATCACTTAATCATATTGTTCAGAATGTAATTCCCCCCTTTCGTATTTCCTCCCTGTAAATCCCCTCCCCACTTTTTTCTTTACACAGTATACATAACAATGGAAGCTAAATTTAACAACACATACTAGAACAAGTCTAGACGACTATATAAAACGTGACTTGCGGGTTTACTTACGTTATAAAACGAATTTCAGAAGGCCGATGAGTACAGAACCGTAAAGTATGGAGGGAAAAACAATATCAATTAATAGGTTCTTGTATTAACGCGATCGTGTGAACTAATCTTAATTCCCTCTCCCCCCCCCCCCCCTGGAAATTCCCCACCGGTTGTGAGCCACCGACTTAGAGTGTTTGCTGTGTTCATGTGCGATTGTCTTAGAGTGTTTACTGTGTTCATGTGATTGTCTGAGACTGTTAAATGTGTTTATCGGTCAAGCAACCAACCAACAACCGAATCCCCCCTCCCCTCCCCAACTAGTCATTTAGCATACTAATCAACACATCAGATCAATTAAACAGGCAAACAAGCAGCCAACTACCAATCCAACCAGTCAACTAATACGTCAACACATCAATCAATCAACCTACAAACTAATACATCAACACACCAATAAATCAACCTACAAACTAATACTTAAACACACCAATCAACAAACCCACCATCTAACACGCCAACACATCAATCAACCAACCCATCAATTAAAATGTCAACACACCATTCAACCAACCCACCATCTTACACGTCAACACATCAATCGACCAACCCATCAATTAATATGTCAACACACCAATCAACCAACCCACCATCTTACACGCCAACACATCAATCAACCGACCCATCAATTAATATGTCAACACACCAATCAACCAACCCACCATCTTACACGCCAACACATCAATCAACCAACCCATCAATTAATATGTCAACACACCAATCAACCAACCCACCATCTTACACGCCAACACATCAATCAACCAACCCATCAATTAATATGTCAACACACCAATCAACCAACCCACCATCTTACACGCCAACACATCAATCAACCAACCCATCAATTAATATGTCAACATACCAATTAACCAACCCATCAACTAACACACACACACACACGACAACCAACCAACCGAACAATCAGACAATCAGTAAACCAACTACCAACTAATTAACCTACTAATAGACTAAGTAATAACCCGGTCAGTCAAAAAACAAAATCAAACAATCAACGAACCAACCAACCAGCTTGTGAACCAATCAAACAACCAACGACCCAATCATTCAATCAACCATAGATCAACCAGCAACCCAATCATTCAATCACCAGAACAATCAACGAACCTATCAACCATCCATTTAACCAGTCATCTGGCTAGTCAGCAAATCAAATATATAATCAGTCAGACAACCCTCAATCAATAAAGATCGATTAACATATCCAATTACCCAGTCAGCGTAGCAACCAACAATCTATGTAACCAACCTACAACACAGCTAACAACTCAGCTACCAACCAACGATCTATGCAACCAACCTTCATCACAGCTAACAACTTAACTACCAACCAATGGACTATGCAACCAACCTACAACACATCTAACAACTTAACTACCAACCAACAAACTATGCAACCAACCTACAACACAGCTAACAACTTAACTACCAACCAACGATCTATGCAACCAACCTTCATCACAGCTAACAACTTAACTACCAACCAATGGATTATGCAACCAACCTACAACACATCTAACAACTCAGCCACCAACCAACAAACTATGCAAACAACCTACAACACAGCTAACAACTTAACTACCAACCAACAAACTATGCAACCAACCTACAAAACAGCTAACAACTTTACTACCAATCAACGAACTATGCAACCAACCTACAACCGAGCAAACAACTTAACTAGCAACCAACAAACTATGCAACCAACCTACAACCGAGCAAACAACTTAACTAGCAACCAACAAACTATGCAACCTACCAACCATCCAGCCAAAAATTCAACTACCAACCAACGATCTATGCAACCAACCTACAACACAGCTAACAACTTAACTACCAACCAACAAACTATGCAACCTACCAAGCATCCAACCAACAATTCAACTACCAACCAACGAACTATGCAACCAACCTACAACACAGCTGACAACTCAACTACCAACCAACAAACTATGTAACCTACCAACCACTTAGCCAACAATTCAACTACCAACCAACGAACTGTGCAACCAACCAACAATTCAGCCAACCATCCAACTACCAGCCACCGAACATTGTACCAGTCAACCACACAACTACCAACCAATGAATTATGCAACTAGCCAATAACCCAGGAAAGCACCTAACCACCAACCATAATACCTTTAACCAACTTACAAACTATCCAACCAACTATCTAATCATACGTATTTAAACACAATAAATAAATGGATCTCTGATTACTTGTGCCAGTTCCACTGTCACTGCCACTGACAATGCCACTGCTACTGACGCTTCCACAACCACTACCACTGTCACTGACACTGCCACTGCCATTACCACTACCACTGACACTGCCACTGACACTGCCACTGCCACTGCCACCGCCATAAACCACTGGCACTGACACCACCACAAACACTGTTACTGCCAGTATCACTGACGCTGTCGATGACACTGCCACATACACTGGCACTGCCACTACCGCTGACACTGACATTGCCACTGCAACTGACACTACCACTGTCATGACACGACCACCAACACTGCCATTGTCACTGACACTACCACTGACACTGACAAAACTACTGACACCGTCACTGATACTGACACTACAATTTGCACTGACAATGAAACTACCACTGACACTACCACTGATACTGACACTACTACTGATACTACTGTCGTGACTTCCTTTAAAGTGTCGTCCCTGGAGTGAGGAGAGTCAACACCCACATTATAATTTTTCTTTCCTATCAATATCCTGGAGAATCCACCAGCTTCCGTCCAACACACTCCATCAGCCCATGGACACCTTTTCCTATCACTCTCTCACTGTCGTACTATGCCCCCTCTCATACTTCCCCAACGCAACATATTCAACAACTCTTGCTTCTAAAAATTAATAAAGATTAATTTATTAAAAGAAAAGTGTAACGTATATGAGACGTGTATGCGAAGAAAATGTGTGATGTGTTCTATAATGTGCGTAGGATCGGACTCTCAGATAATAGCATAGTCAGTTCATCCTTGCAAGGACACACCACAGCACGTTAAGTCAGAACAAGTCCACCTCACCCGGTACTGTATCTCTCCTGCCGGACACCGACTGTCATCTGTAGCCACTTGGTAATCCATCTTCCTGATAATCCGAAATAGATACTGTTTGTAAATTACAGCTGATCATGGACCGTTTGCCCAATGCACATAATTTCCTATCGTTCTTAAAGAATGCACAAATCCTTTGTAGTGAGTATTTAGGTATCACTGTTATTGTTAATATACTTGAACCTAACTAGTGTCTATCTAGGTTCAGGTATCATGTCTTTTGAACTATTTCACTATAATATATCACGCCATGTGACTATTATATTTTAATGTTCTTGTTTAGGTACCAATGTTCTTATGCTGTGTGATGCATCAACAATCATCACCCATCTTAGGTGAACCATCTTTCTTCTCGGACGTTATTCCTTTTTTTTGTAAAAAACATTTTTGTGTCCAACTGGTGTTATGTCTAATTGACGTTGCACTTCATCAAACCCAGTGTTGAACTTCCTCGTAACTGGTATGGAACCTGTGAGAGAAACAACACATTTTGTGATAGTACTAGTCACTGATCCTACCGGCTGAGTGTAAGTTTATTGCCTTGCTCAGTTATTTTATAGCTAACTAAACTCTGTCATAGAGCATAGTAGCTCCTCACCTACGTCCGAATCAGGCGATGACAAGGAAAGACCCATAAACAGAGTGCACAACTTCAGTGGGCAAACCATTGAAAGATCCCCCCATTGTACACTTTCCCCATCTAAAATATCTCCAATTATCACCCCTCTATCCTATTCATCCTAGCAGAGCCAATTATCACTTCACTACTCTAACTAGTTCTCAACTAACAGTGCTAATCATCACACTCTAGTTTTAACAAGACTACTGCCTATATTACTTAGGACTAATTAGACTATATTGACTACCTTATGCAAAACCGCCTCATTCCGGGATGGCTGCTACACTTTGCCATAACGACACATGCTAGTTAATATTAAATTAATCTAACACTGTAGAGCTCTCCCACAAACACGTCCATCATAATCCACGGTTTTGGTCAACACTGTTTCTCCCAATCATGGTTTATGGCAAAACCTAAAATTGGTCACGTGACGGTATTCTTCCTGTCCACACAGGTGTTATTTGGGCACATTGTCAAGAATCTATCCTCCCTGGCTCAATCAATGTCAGAGTTGTCATCACTTGGTTTGACTCCCACAACAAGCTAGCGAGTTCCTGTGTGCTCCCAACAACGGGTTTCCACAACAAACCGCCAATCTTCTTGATGTCCGGAAACTCTAAATGACAGACGGACTGTTTTCTTCCGAGCTGAGTACTTCCGCTCTCAATCCCACCTGTTTATGAACTGTCAAAGCGATGTATGGACTCATCTCACTCACTTCCAAATGTTCCCATGTTGTCGACCAGATGTAAACACGTGCAGCTGTAACTTTTGACCGTCCTGGGGATTTTGACATCCAATTTGTTTTCTCTGTTAGTTAAAATAGTTTTGGCGTTGCAGATAGGCCGGTTGATCAGAAAGTCTCTATAGTAATCAACTGGTTAAACGCAGGGTTTTATTTTTGTGACAACTACCACTGACACTAACACTACCACCAACACTGACACTACCACTGACACTACCACTGACACTACCACTACCACTGACACTATCACTGACACAAATACTACAACTGACACTACCACTGACACTAACACTACCACTGACACTACCACTGACACTAACACTACCACTGACACTACCACTGACACTAACACTACCACTGACACCGACACTACCACTGACACTACCACTGACACTAACACTACCACTGACACTGACACTACCACTGACACTAACACTACCACTGACACTACCACTGACACTACCACTGACACTATCACTGACACTACCACTGACACTACCATTTGCACTGACACTGCCGCTGACACTCTCACTACCACTGTCACTAACACTATCACTACCACTGACACTTCCACTGACAATGAAACTACCACTGACACTACCACTGATACTGACACTACCACTGACACTGACACTACCACTGACACTGACACTACAACTGACACTACCATTGACACTGCCACTGATACTGACACTACCACTGATACTGACACTACCACTGATACTGAAACTACCACTGACACTACCACTGACACTACCACTGACACTACCACTGTCACTATCATTTGCACTGACACTGCCGCTGACACTCTCACTACCACTGTCACTAACACTATCACTACCACTGACACTGCCACTGACAATGAAACTACCACTGACACTACCACAGATAATGACACTACCACTGACACTGACACTACCACTTACACTACCACTGACACTACCACTGATACTACCACTGATACTGACACTACCACTGACACTGACACTACCACCGACACTGACACTACCACTGACACTACCACTGATACTGACACTACCACTGACACTGACACTACCACTGACACTACCACTGATACTGACACTACCACTAACACTGACACTACCACTGACACTGACACTACCACTGACGATACCACTGACATTACTACTGACACTACCACTGACTCTGACACTGGCACTGACACTGCCACTGACACTACCACTAACACTGACACAACCACTGATACTACCACTGACTCTGGCACTACCACTGACACTGACACTGCCACTTCTTGCACCCTTCTATGATTATAATTCAGCCAGTCTCCTTGGCTATCTGGTTACGCCACCTAACTGTCACTCCGAAGGTTGAGGGTTCGATTCCGGATTACACCACTCGGTTCACGAGTACAATTTTCTCGGAGACTTTGGGGTGGGGTGGGGGGTGCTGAAGGTGAGGACTTCGTGTTTTGTGTGATGCTTTGAGCAGGCCACGCTGCGGAAAGAGACCTAGCCATATGGGATAAAACCCGTTGCAATAAAACCGATCCTTTAAATTGTGCATGCCTTGTAACGATGATATTTCTAAAATCGACAAACCTCTTGTACTCAGCAGGGTCCATGGATATTGGAGCATCGCTTGAAACGTCGGAGAGTAGATCGTCGTTCTACCTGTGGTCAGTTGTGCCTCTAGCCATTGTCACATTGGCTACTCCTGTGATCATCTACGTGTGTTTAGAACGAAAGAGGTTAAAAGGACAGAAAACTAACCCCGTCGTTGTACACGAGATGGAGACCACTGAACCAGCTGCCTTAGATGAGGAACAAACAAGTGAATTATCCGCATCCTCCATACATAAGCAATCTTGATGGCGTGGAGAGTGGGGAGTGAGGCCTTGTGTCTATATGGAGTTAATCTTGCAAGGGTGTGGGATGAGGACATGGATGGCAACATCGGGGCCAGTCAATTTGTTGTGTGTGTGTGTGTGGGGGGGGGGGGGGGTATTATTACAGTGCATTGAAATAATAATGACATGGGGGATTTACCGGCTGCATTAATAGTCATAGTGGTAGTGGAAGCAGTACTAGTGGTAGTGGTAGTTGTAGTAGTCGTAGTCGTAGTGTCAGTAGTTGTAATGGTAGAAGTGGTAGTAGTGGTACTGGTAGTAGAGTGCTAGTGGTTGCAGTAGTAGCAGTAATAAATTGGTAGTAGAAGACGTACTAGTAGTGATAAGTGTAGTAATAGTAGTAGTAGTAGTAGCAGCAGCAGCAGCAGCAGCAGCAGCAGCAGCAGCAGCAGCAGCAGCAGTAGTAGTAGTAGTAGTAGTAGTAGTAGTAGTAGTAGTAGTAGTAGTAGTAGTAGTAGTAGTAGTAGAAGAAGTATTAGTAGCTGCACTAGGGGTGGAAGTAATAGCAGTAGTTGCAGTTGTATTGGAGGAAGTAATTATAGTATCCTGTTGTACTACTGTATTTAAAAATTGTCTCACTGCTTTTATCCTTTGCCTTCAAGTTTCAGAGCCGTATAGTAAGTACTACGGGCCAAATAACGCATAGTGATTATTCATGTCTGCAGCTCAGGACTGATGCTGGCCGATGTTAAAAGAGTTTAGTTGTCATTGTTTCTTCTCGAATGCTTGTTTGACCTCTGCGATCTTAGCCCAGACAGGGAAACGTCTACAATTTTCAATGATGTTTGCCACGACGGCAATATTTCTGGTTTACTTTACTTTCATCATTGCCAACACATTTGTGTCATCTTTAGGGTCCAAAAGTCACATGCAAAGGCGGTGTTAATTAGTCTGGGTCTTTCTTCAGATCGTCAACGATCATTTATAAATACAATTACATTGACAGTTATGTTAGGATCCTGGGAAAGAATGATAAACATATTCATGGACTTTGTTCGCCATTACCCAGCTCGGGTGAACAGAAAGCACAGACCATATAAATAGTTTATTTTTCGTGTGAATGAGTGTGGGATACATTTAGACAATATACAACCAATAATATAATAACACAAAAATAATAAATATGATAAAACACCACGTGTTTCAGCCATTTCAGTTATAGCAACCGTTGTCAATGGCAACATGAACATGACGCATCAACAATGATAACATACCATCATCAACATTTCATCCTCTCTACCCCTCGAGTGGATCGATGGGGTTGGTTTGTTGGTTAGTTCGTTAGCTAGTGAGTTAGTTGGTTAGTTTGTTAACTAGTGAGTGAGTTAGTTCGTTAGTTAGCTAAATAGTTGGTTAGTTCGTTAGTTAGTTAATTAGCTGGTTGGTGTTTCCAAGGCACCTGGGCCGGGTTATATACTGGCCAAGACCTATTGACGCGTCCTCGCCGAGCGTCCTGGGCAACAGGTCCCTTCGGGGTCCTGGCTGAAGTCAATAGGATCGTTGATTCCTCCGAAGTCGGAGAGTGTCTGCCTGTACGGCGAGGAACCACCAGTCTGCACACCAATAAGCCAGACATGGGACAACGGATACTCACGCAAACCTCAGGTCCTGTATGACATCACACTGATGTTGGACAACAGGATGTCTTCATCCGACATACAGGACTTTGCGTTGGAGCTCAAGCCAATGAACACAAGCAAGCAAGCTGGTTAGTTCGTCAATTAGTTAATTAGTGCTTTAATTAGTCAATTATAGGTTAGTTAATTGGTTAGTACGTTAGCTGGTCAGATAGTTGGTTAGTTATTTGGTTAGTTTGTTGGTTAGTTCGTTAGTTAGTTAATTTGTTGATTAGTTCGTTAGTTAGTTCGTTAGCTAGTAAGTTAGTTGACTAATTAGTTTATTAGCTAGTTGTTTAGTTCGTTAGCTCATTAATTAGTTCGTTAGTTAGTCAGTTAGTTGGTTAGTTCGTTAGTTATTCATGTGTTGGTTAGTAGGTTAGTTTGTCAGTTAGTTGATTCAATCCATCATGTACCATGCTGATAAGCGTGTGCGGCCATGATTTGCAATCTCACTCGATCACCAGAGTCGTGGATTAGCTCCTTGTTCCTGTCGAATGTAAGACGGGCCTGGACGCCCAATTTGTAACCCTAATAAAGTTGATTTGATTTGATTTGATTTGATTTGTCTCAACCATGCCACGTGGCAAAGCCATTCAATTATTTACTTCTCGGTCTTCCCCTTGGTCTCTTCCCTTCAATCTTGCCAGTTGGCACCAAGCTCTCCAAGTCATGTCTTCTCATAACATGACCAAAAAATTGTGACTGTCTACGTCTAATGACTCTAATCAGTTTACGATCGTCATTTATTTTTTGAAGAACCTGTTCATTGTTGTTTTTTTCTGTCTGTACATGGTATTCTTTGCATTTTCTTCAGAAACCACATTTCCACAGCCATCAGATGTTTTTCAGCTTGACTGCTCATTGCCCACGCTTCACATCCATACAAAAGTACAGGTTCTGTGTAGCACATCAACATTCCTTTTCTCGTTTCAATTGATATCTTTTTATTAGTCAGTATGGTTTTTATCTTGGAAAAGGCTACCTTCTCAATGGCAATTCTTGTTCTAATCTCTTCAAGGCATCTCCCGTCCGATGTTATGACTGTTCCGAGATAACTGTACCGATTCACTTGCTTAAGAATATGTCCATTTACTCGTATATCACATTGTAGTATTTCCTTCTTCCCAGTGACGAACATAATCTGTGTTTTCTAACTTTTCAATTCTAAACCTAGTTGTTCAGTGTGTGCAACAACCGCATCTACTAAATGTTGCAGGTCCTGTTCATTGTCTGTAATCAAGACTGTATCATCTGCATATCTAATGTTATTGATGTATCGTCCCCCAATGTTGATTCGTTCCATATCTTCTATATTTCTGAAAATATTTTCACTGTACAGGGAAAAAAGAGCTGGAGACATTTGTATGTAAGTTAGTTCATTATTCAGTTAGATGGTTAGTTCGTTAGCTAGTCAGTCAGTTTGTTAGTTTGTAAGTTAGTAGGCCATTAGTTCGTTAATTAGACATTTAGTTGGTTAGTTCATCAGCTAGTCAGTTAGTTAGTTCGTTCGTTAGCTAATCGGGTTAGTTGATTTGTTCGTTAGTTAGTCGGTTAGTTGGTTAGTACATTAGTTAGCAGATTAGTTTATTAGTGCGTTAGCAAGTGAGTTTGTTGGATAGTTCGATGTATAGCTAGTTCCCAAGTTAGTAAGTTAGTTGGTTAGATCTTTAGTTGCTCAGATAGTCGTTAGTTAGTTACTTAGTTCGTTAGTAAGTTTGTTAGTCAGTAAATTCGTTAGTTAGTTAGTTAGTTAGTTAGTTCGTTAGTTAGTTAGTTAATTCGTTAGTTAGTTAGTTATTTAGTTAGTTAGTTAATTCGTTAGTTAGTTAGTTAGTTAATTCGTTAGTTAGTTCGCTAGTTAGTTAGTTAGTTAATTAGTTAGTTAGTTAGTTAATTCGTTAGTTAGTTAGTGAATTCGTTAGTTAGTTAGTTAGTTAGTTAGTTAGTTAGTTAGTTAGTTACCGTATTTTACGGACTATAAGACGCTACGGACTATAAGATGCACCTTAATTTTTACTCCCGTGTGTTGCCGGGGCCCATAAGGGAAGCAAAAAATAGTAACACTGTAGCCTACCACGCATGTCGTAAGAGGCGACTAAGGAGGCTATGGTTCCGTCGCCCTGCTACTGAGTGAGTGCGTGGCTCGACTCTGTGAACTGTGAGTTTCGTGTGAAATGCTTTTGAATCTGCCTGAGGTATTTTTTGGAACGTGACTGCATGTTCGGAGCGATGGCAGCTGGCTATGTCCCAGAGTTGACCGGTTTTTGCCTTATGCAGAAATGCGTGGCTGCTGGGCTTCTGGTTGACTGCCACTGCCATCGACGATGAACTGTATTTTCGTGGACTGTGTGGGTGAACATCTAGGAAACATCCAGATGGGAAAATGGCTGCCGATTCCATCAGAGATAAACTGGATGTTTCGTTGGGGACTATTGTGTTGACATTCTGGCAGCGGCATTATGCACAGTGTATCTGTGCGTGCTGTTGTTTGTCGAGACTCCTGTCTTTTCCACTTTTCACATTGGGCAGTGGGGAGCGTTTTATGTGATATTCACTGGCACAGGAACGGAGCATAATGGGGACGACCCGTTGCTGTGAAGTTGGAACCGTGACTAACTAACTAACTAACTAACTAATCTTAATATTTAAGGAATTTTTTTTTAAAAATAAAAGTTTTACCATTTTTATATTAATTGCGAGTATAAGACGCACCTGAATTTTGGAGGCAATTTTTTGAAGAAAAAAGTGCTTCTTATACTCCGTAAAATACGGTAGTTAGTTAGTTAGTTAGTTAGTTAGTTAGTTAGTTAATTAGTTAGTTAGTTAGTTAGTTAGTTAGTTAGTTAATTCGTTAGTTAGTTAATTCGTTAGTTAGTTAATTCGTTAGTTAGTTAATTAGTTAGTTAGTTAGTTAGTTAGTTAGTTAATTCTTTAGTTAGTTAGTTAGTTAATTCGTTAGTTAGTTAGTTAGTTAATTCGTTAGTTAGTTAGTTAGTTAATTCGTTAGTTACTTAGATATATAGTCAGTTAATTTGGTAGTTCGTTAGCCTATGATTAATTTGATTAGTTCATTAACTAGTCAGTTACGTGGTTAGTTCATTAGTTTGTTATTAAGGTGATTAGCTACTTTATTAGTGAGTTGGTTTATTGGTTAGCTAGTAATTTATTTGGTTAGTTAGTTGTTCAGTTAGTTGGGTAGTTCGTCAGTTCGTTAATTAATTCGTAAGTTGGTCAGTACGTTGGCGTTGAGAGCATCAGTACGTATGGCGTTGAGAGCATCATCCGCTAGTTTGTTCTCGCTTGAGTAAAGCTTCAAATAGTGCTCTACCAATCTATCCATCTGTTGTTTCTTATCAGTGATAATTTTTCCAGTCAAGGTATTCAGGGGTGCACTTCTTTTGATCATTGGACGACAGGCCTTCTTTACCCCTTCATACATGCTTCTGATGTTTCCCTTATCACTTGCGATTTGAATGTGCTCGCATAACTTGATCCAATAGTCATTTGCACACTGCCTGGCAGTCCTTTGCACATCCTTTTGTTTAATGCACTAGCTACAGGAGATACTTATGTATGCGACTGTGGAACTGGTAGCATGACAAGAGAAGTAACGACTACAGCAGGATATAACAATAGGAAATAACAACTGTCATGTGTGTGTAACTCCTGTGAAAAAGTGAAAGATACTAAACACGGACAGTGTACAACTGTACATGATGACTGTCACTTTGCCATCTTGACAGACGATAGTTTGTTACACAGTGCTATAAAAAGGCATAATAACTACAACCCATGGCGGTGGCGAATGTGACAGATCAGATCAATTCGCGCTGTAGATGTTTGTCCACAATGGATGCTTGTGAACATATCGTCATTTTCACCATCACGCACCATCTTATGTCTCACGCGCTCAGTGTGTGACCTATCTGCAATAATTTTCTCCTTTGTCTTTATTCTATTTGCCCTCCATGCAACACGTTCGGCGCCGACTTGCTTCCGTAGTGTATTACAGTGTACATACCTTACAACGAATTCCACTACCGCACACTGCGATTTACTTTCGCAATAGTAGAGTTCGTTGTAAGATATGTACACTGTATCTGTTTAGTATCTTTCACAGTGACGCAGGAGTGACATTTATCTGACAGTTTTTTTTTCCTGTTGGTAAAATGACAGGTAAACATTTGTTGCAGGCGTGCCCAACATGTTCAATAGAGAAAACTATTCCGGCTTACACCGACTCTGTTTGAGGGTAGACTTTTTGGAGACGTCAACAAGATTAAGTTGACAGCTTCGTCCTTTGGATTTACTCATATTGACGTCTGAAGATGAACGAACAAGAGGAAGAGGATCTCGTTTAATCCTGTCGCTCCATCTTCCTTGTGAACAAATTCTCAGCATCATCATGCGCCATGACGTTAGGAGTGGGCGGTCATGTTTCGCCAGCTTATGCAGTAACAAGAGTCGTGGATCAACTCTGTGTTCTTGTCCTGACCATGCATTGTGGTCAAGCTATCCAGATATTTACTTCTCTGCCTTTCATTGTTCTTTTTCCATAAATCTTGCCAGTTATTACCAAGTTCTTCAGTCTTTTTTTCCTCATGGTTAAAATTACTTGCCTATCCTTTACATGACGTAGCAGTTAACTTCATCAGGCTGTTTGTAATTCCTGGGCAAGTTTACATTCAGTAGCTTGCCATTGCTTTCTGAACGACCGGCACTCATACCATTGTAAGGAAACCACCGCAATGCGGTATTTTGTCAAATCGCCCGCAGCTGTGATTCGAACGAGGTATGCGAGATAACGAATTGCGTCCGTAACCCCTTCCCCGCATAGCCGGCTTCGCATAAGGTGTCCGGGAAATCTTGATTGTCTCCGTCTAATTTCTTTAATCGGGTTACGGTTTTCATCTGGGAAGTCTTCTAGCTCTCCTAATGTGCACATGCTGGGTTATGCTGTCTTGTCTCTGTGTGTGAGCTGTTGTGGGTATGTTCAACAGAATGCACGTCCTGTGCAGGGTGTTGCTATCAACCCCAGGTTAATTGTCTAGACAATTTTATTTTCAGTCGTTTGTTGAAGTGCTACGTGGAACCTTTACTGAAGAGATTAGAACAAGAATCCCTATAGCAAGATGAAAAACATACTGACCAATAAAGAGCTGTTGAAAAGAGTGTTGAGGTGCTACATAGAGTCTGTACGTTTGTATGGATGTGAGACGTGGATAGTGAGCAGGCAAGCTGAAAAAATTATAATGGCAGTGGGGATGTGGTTTTTGATGAAAATGCAAAGAATACCATGGACAGACAGAAAAACCAACGAGGAAGTCCTACAAGAAACAAATGAAAACCGTAAACTGACTAGAGAAATTAGACGTAGACAGTCAACTAGAGAACTTGTTGACAACTAGCAAGATTCAAGGGAAAAGAACATGGGGAAGACAGAGAAGCAAATATTTGGATGACTTCATCACATGGCATGGTCGGTACAAGAAAACGATGATGAACTCCCTGACCTTGCCATCAGCGCACTGTGTAAGGAAACCAAGCAGGTTTCGGTCTTCACAGCGCATCCTAAATCTATTTCCACCCAGCGTGGAAATTGGGGGGAAGGCGGGGGACCAAACCAAAAGATATGTGTGGGAAGATTTTGCGTGCTTCACGAAGGATGATGAATCTGCCCTCGTCATTGTTAAACAGTCACCGATCTGCTGCAAATTAAACCTCATTTATTGCTGATGGATCTGTAGTTTCATCTAAAGCAAAGAGTTAGAAAGAGTTTTAAAGCTGTTTTTCGGTCAAGTTGGTCATACACATGTGTCCGTTAAAATAGATCTAAAAGAAATGAAAAGTTATGAAATGGGGCCATATAATTGGTTCTACAAAATGAAATAACAACAAAGATGTTCGGCAATATGAACTTATTGCTTCATTCATTCATTCATTCATTCATTCATTCATTCATTCATCCATTCATTCATTCAGTAACATGTCCTTTGCAGAACCTCGCTCCCATAACAACCTTCCGGAAAACTTCTCATAAGTCATAAGCAAGATGTCCCACGTCCGATACACCTAATTGGAGATCATCCGCCCCATCCTTTACCAATCTTCTCTTTGGCCTTCCTATCTTCCCAATAATATACCCCTTGATTATTGTTTTCTCCAAACACTTTCATGACATTTCAAGTGACCAAAATATTTCAATTTTCTTTCTTTTATCGTCTTTAATAGCCAACCTTCTTCAATATTCAGCTCCTGAAGTATGGATTCATTTGTTCTTTTCTTTATCCAAGATATTCTTTGAACCAGTCTTGAGCATTTATATTCAAAGGTATTCATGCGCTGTTCAGCTAGTTTTGTAAGTGTCCAAGTCTCACAGGCTTTTGTTGCAATGGGAAAGATGCCTGCTCTTAAAACTCTAATTTTTGTAATTCTATCTGTCACACACCACAATTTATTCACGTGTTTCAGTCTTTGAAGAGCAATAGATATTCGTCGTTTTTATTTCCTTCATTGTGTCATTGTTGTTGGTAATCAATGACGCAAGTTATTCTAAATTTTCCACCACCTCCAATTTTTCTTCACTAACATATATTTCTTTCTCCATAGTAGTTTTATCTGTAGGCATTATTTTTGATTTTACTATGTTGAGATATAAGTTGTGATGTTCACTAATCTTTGGGGTTAAGGTTATTAGGTTTGCAATACCATTCTGTGATGTGGATAGTAATACTGTATCATCAGCATATTGAATCTCTGGTATTTCATGACCACCGATATTTAGGGCATCATATAGCTCCCTGTTTATATCATCTCTGACATTTCTCATTATATTCTCGGCGTACAAGTTAAACTAATGGGGTACAGCACACAACTCTGACGGACTCCTTGCTTTATGTCAAATCAATCTGATGTGTTGCCATGTATTCTAACCATTGCTTGTTGTTTCTAGATAGAACATTTTTTATGAGTTGTACTACATGTGACGAAAAGTCCATACTCCTCATGATTTTCCAAATTGTCTTATGTCAAATGCCTTAGAATAATCCATAAAACATGAAAATAGGTTTACATTAAATTCTCTGCACTTCTCTGTTTTTAAACACTTGCTTCATAAATACTAGAAAAAGAGAGATCTTGCTTGTAGCAGAATTACAACTCTAGTTGCATGTCAATTACAGAACGTTGTACTCAACTCCAGCATTATTTAGCTGTTTGTGATTTTGTAGGTAAAGTAACATTCAGTAGTTTGTACCAGGGCTTCATCTTGTTATATCTTCATAATCTAATCCCATCTCATCTTGTTACTTTTGTACCTTGAGTTCGAAGTGAAGCATAAACAGCGGGAGAGTACCCGTTTATAGGCTTCATATATCGAGATTCCCATGACTATGTTATTCCATCTGTCCGTCGATTACACTTTCAATTATGCTTTATTCTGTTTGTTCGAGCAGTAGGAAAAATCCCCTGCCGGCTTGCTAGGTAGGCCAGTCACAGGTTACAAACAGGAAAATGCGATCAAGGATAATTCGTGTGCCCTGGCGAGTACTCGTGAAACGAAAGACGTAGGCCGCTATCGAAACAACAGCCTTCAGGACTTGGGGCAGGTGGTGGCAATCTCTTCGTCAATGAGACTCCTTTTCTGTGTGAGAAGAAATCGACCTGGCGGATAGACCTGCGAGCCGGGTTGCCGTAGAACAGGGACGAGCAATGGACCGAGCTGGTTTAGAGAATTCCCTCAACGAGGCAGACGATTAAACAAATCTATTGACGAGTAATCAACGAACTAACCAACTAACTGACTAGCTAATGAACTAGCCAACTAACTGACTGACCAAATGGCACACCCACTGATTATCGAATTAGCCAATTACCTGACAGACTAACGAATTAACTGACTGACTAACTGAGTAACGAACTAATCAATCAATCAGGTGCCGTCTACACAATGAAGGTTGGCTGCAATGTATCTCCAACAGTCTGTCTCTCGCCTTGATTGTACATTCTGTCAGATTGATGTTGGTCCATCTCTTGATGTCAGTCTCTTGCTCGCTTGCCGTCAACTTTGCCCTCCAGTATGGTTTTATAAGAGTATTATGTCCTTTAACGTGGCCGAAATATTTCACTTGCCTCTTTTTTTTTTTTTTTCATCAAGTCTCGATTCATTCCAGTTATTCTAGAACCTCTGGATTTGGTTGTTTTGTTTTCATGAAATACAACATATTCGTCTGTATATCCACATCTCCAGGGCCTCAGTGTGACTTTCTAGTTGCTTGTTTATTGTCCACGCTTCCTTGTCATACAGTAGCGTTGAATATACGTAGCATTTGACTATTCTCAATTTTAATGCGTTGTTAATCTCTCTAGATGTTAAAACTGATTTCATATTGTTGAAAGCATTTTTGGCAATTCCTATTATCTTTTTGTTTTGTACCTCACTTCTGCCATCATCTGTTATTACATGTCCATGATAGGAGAAACGTGTTACTTGTTCTAGTATCTCCGCGTTTATTGTGATGTTCATTGATGACCTTTCCTTTCCACTGCTAATTATCATAGTTTTTGTTTTTATGATGTTAATATCTAAGCCACATTCTGCACTATGCCTGTTTACTTGCTCCACTAGGTTGTGTGACTCTTGGTCGCTTTCTACTAGTAATACGGTATCGTCAGCATACCTAAGATTGTTTATGATTCTTCAAATGATGCTAAGTCCAGGCAGTTCGACTTGTTTAAAAGTTCTTTCTGTGTATAGGTTGAAGAGACATGGGGACAACACACATCCTTGCCGTACTCCTCTTTTTATCTCTATGGGCGACGAATACTTATTTCTGCATATAATTGATGCCACTTGTTCCCAGTACACGTTATTAATAAATAATGGAACACACCTAAGAGAAGATAAAGAACCAACATACCTTGGTGTAACATTCGACGACAGGCGGACATGGAGAAAAAAAAAAGCCAGAAGGAAAATAGCCATCCTGGGAAAGCTAAGTGGAACTACTTGCGAAAATACTTAGCAAAGTTTATCAAGAGAGCATACGACCACACTTGGAATACGAGTAAATTGCGTGGTGTTCAGCATCAAAAACTACATTACAGGAGCTGGACAAGGTGCAAAATCAAGCTCTTAGAGCAATCACAGGAGGGATGAGATCAACCCCTATAGTAGCAATGGAGAAAATGAGAACACAAGCTCTAAGAGAACGCAGAGATACAAAAACACTAATACAAGCAGAAAAGTTCCTCAGCTTGCCAGACCACCCTATGAAGAACCGATTTGAAAACTTACCTAAGGGGCGGTTGAAAAGAAGTAGTTTCATCCACCATGCCAAACGACTCTGCAGAGAAACCATCGATCTTCCCACAGTTGGTATCCCCCTGACAAATATTCCAGAGTGAACCCCGTGGAAAGATGAACATACACTATCGCTACAAATCCAGACAAAAGTGAGAGGAATATTTGACAAGGAAGAACAGAACAGTGTACAGCGCAGAACAGCCACTCTCAGCTTCCTTGATGACGAATGCCCACAGGACCTCTGGATCCGAGTCTACACAGATGAGTCAGCACAAAATGCTGTTCGAAATGGAGGAGCGGGAGTGTACATAGAATACCCAAATAATACTAGGGACACGGCCTGAGTTCCAACAGGAAAGTACTGCCATAACTATGATGCTGAAATTGAGGCAATCAAGATAGCCACAGAGAAATTACAAAATACCAGCCATAGTACACAACCTGTGGTGATATTGACAGATGCAAAATCCATAATAGAGGCGCTCCTGTCTGGGAAATTGCCAGTTCTAAGGACACTACTTTCTGAACTTAGCAGTCAGCGTAAGGTCACCATACAGTGGATACCATCCCACTGTGGAGTTCCCGGAAACGACAGAGCTGATCGATTGGCTAAGGAAGGAGCAAATGAAGAACAGCCTGATGTGCCCATTACATACCACCAAAATAAAAGAATGATCAAATCAGTCTGAAGGCCACCAAACCCTACTCAAGACGACTACCACGTTATGGACAGACCAGAACAGGTCATTTTTCTGCGCCTCAGAACAGGACACAATAGATTACGCAACCACATGTATACAAAATTCAAGATTGGTGACTCAGCCATGTGCACATGTGGTTTGGCGTCGCAGACAGCAGAGCATATACTCTAGGATTGCCCAAACTACAACATATCCAGGCGAACCTTCTGGCCTAGAGAGACAACAGTGGAAGATAAACTCTATGGACCGCTGAGTGAACTAAAAAAGACTGTTAGACTCATACAAGAGACAACATTGCAGTTATAAACATATTTCAGGCGAACGAAAGAAGAAGAAGATTAATAAAACCGATGTCCTTTCCGTCTAGTCCTATATCTTGAAAGCATGTAATTAGTCCTTTAAGTTGTACTCTATTAAAAGCTTTCTTGTAGCTTGAAAGCATGTAATTAGTCCTTTAAGTTGTACTCTATTAAAAGCTTTCTTGTAGTCTATAAAACAATCATATATACTATTCTGAACTTCTATATATTTTTTCAATTAACATCCTCAAACACATTATTCTTTCTCTAGTACCGCTGTTTTTGCGGAACCCAAATTTTCTTCAGCTACTTCTTCATATATTTTATTTTTGAATTCTTTCTTGTATGACCTTTAGTAGTATCTTAGTTATATGGCTCATTAGGCTAATAGTTCTGTAATCCTCACAATCAACATTTCTTGGCTTCTTGGGTAGAGTGGTGAAAATTGATGTTTTCAAATCATTGGAGATGTATCCAGTATTATATATATATATATATATATATATATATATATATATATATATATATATATATATATATATATATATATATATATATATATATATATTATATAATATATATGGATAACTGAAGAAATTTTACACCTCATGGAAACAAGAAGACTCAGCGAAAATAATTCTGTCAAATATGAAGAAATTCACAGACAAGTCAGAACATTATGTAAGGAGGCAAAAGAAGCATGGCTTGGGGAAAAGTGCTTAGAAATTGAAAGCCAACACAACAGTCAAAATACCAAATTAGTGCACAAAAGAATTCAGGAACTTACTAATAAAAGAACAAGTACATCAACCGGGTGTCTAAAAACTGAAGATGGCAAAATCATAATAGAAAAAGACCAGATTCTACAGGTATGGACAGATTATGCGAAACACCTTTATGATGATAACAGAGACGAACAGTATGATATTAGATTTAATAATGAAGGACCGCCAATTTTGTTGATGGAGGTTCGAAATGTTCTTAAGCATATGAAAGCTGGCAAGGCCCCCGGTGCAGATAACATCACGACAGAAATGATTAAAGCTTTAGAAGAATTTGGACTAGATCAAGTCACCAGACTGCTGAACACATTATATGATACTGGAGATATACCTCCTGAATTATGTAACTCTATATTTATTGCAATCCCAAAGAAATCAGGAACCTTGGAATGTGATCAACATAGAACAATTAGTATAATGAGTCACATCACAAAGATTTTGCTAAGAATTATCATGCAAAGAATGAGGAAGAAGGTACAACCTGAAATAGGGGAAGAACAATGCGGGTTTGTAGAAGGAAAGGGTACAGTAAATGCTGTGTATATGCTGCGAACAGTTATTGAACGTGCTATAGAAGTAAACAAGGATATACATCTTTGCTTTATTGACTATACAAAGGCTTTTGATAGCGTTAGACATGTCAGCATGGCGGATATGCTTGCCGATCTACAAATTGATGGGAAAGACATTAGACTTATAAAAAACATATATTGGAAACAACAAGCTGCAATAAGGATTGATAATGAAGTGGGACAGTATCAGCCAATTAAGAGAGGTGTTAGGCAGGGATGTGTGATGTCTCCAGATCGTTTTTCCCTGTACAGTGAAAATATTTTCAGAAATGTAGAGGATATAAATGGAATCAGCATTGGAGGACGAAACATCAATAACATTAGATATGCAGATGATACAGTATTAATTGCAGACAATGAGCAGGACCTGCAACAATTAGTAGATGCGGTTGTTGTACACAGTGAGCAACTGGGGTTAGAATTAAATTGTAAAAAGACTCAGGTTATGGTCGTCAGTAGGAAGGAAGAAGTGCTACAATGTAATATACAAGTAAATGGAAATATTCTTCAACAAGTGAATCGGTACAATTATCTTGGAACAGTTATAACATCTGATGGGAGATGCCTTGAAGAGATTAGAACAAGAATCGCCATGGCGAAAGTAGCCTTTAGCAAGATGAAAAACATTCTGACCAATAAGAAGATGTCAATTGAAACGAGAAAAAGAGTGTTGAGGGGATACATAGAGCCTGTTCTTTTGCATGGATGTGAAACTTGGACAATGAGCAGTCAAGCTGAAAAGCATCTGATGGCTGCAGAAATGTGGTTTCTGAGGAAAATGCAAAGAATACAATGGACAGACAGAAAAACCAATGACCAAGTACTACAGGAGACAAATGAACATCGTAAACTGATTAGAGAAATTAGATGTAGACAGTCAAAAATTTTTGGACATGTTATGAGAAGAAATGGATTGGAGAACTTAGTGACAACTGGCAAGATCGAGGGGAACAGACCAAGAGGAAGACCGAGAGAAAAATACCTGGATGGCTTGGCCACATGGCATGGACGAGACAGGAACACTGAGCTGATCCACGACACTGGTGATCGAGTGAAATGGCGAGTCATGACCGCCCACGCTTTCCGGCATGGCACATGATATATATATATATATATATATATATATATATATATATATATATATATATATATATATATATATATATATATATATATATACTAGCTGACCCGGCCCGGCTTCGCCCAATTCCTGGC
The DNA here is from genome assembly GCA_963921405.1 of Cepaea hortensis. Taxonomy (NCBI): domain Eukaryota; kingdom Metazoa; phylum Mollusca; class Gastropoda; order Stylommatophora; family Helicidae; genus Cepaea; species Cepaea hortensis. The sequence goes on along the minus strand of OY992876.1, from coordinate 325,696,864 downwards.
GGGGAGCGTCTCATTTAATTCATATAAGTAGTCATTGTATATTCAAATACATTTCTCTAAACGCACAGAGTACGCGTTCGGCCTCTGCTCCCGTTCCCGTTGCTTGTCTGTTTCTGGTGCTCCCGTTCCCGTTTCTCGTCTGTTTCTGGTGCTCCCGTTCCCGTTGCTCGGTGTTTCTGATGGTCCCGTTCCCGCCGGAGTGAGAACAACATCTGTACAAATCTTCATCTAAATCAGATGGACCGTTCGGGAAAGCATAAAGGACACACACAAAAATACAATTCTCTGTTATATATATAGTAGAATAGTAGAAGATAGTAGAAGATATGGAAATATGGTATATGGTCAAAATATTGGAAGAGAACTATCTTCATTCCAATAACTAAAAAGGGCAACCTTGAAACTACTTTTTTTTTTCCAACGTTTATTTCAGCAATGTACAAGGTGTAATGTGTGTTTCTTTGTTTGTGTATATTACAGAGCGTTGCCGTTTGTTAGTGTTATGTGTCACATGTGTTAATCAAAACAAATACATGCATATACAGTTATGATAATATGACATTTATGGCATAGTGCATGTGAACACACATTCCTCGTTTCATTTCCATCTCCACAAGTGGAATGCATGTTACAAGTGTCCATCTCTCTCTCTCTCTCTCTCTCTCTCTCTCTCTCTCTCTCTCTCACACACACACACACACACACACACACACACATTCTGTCTTGATCTGTCTCTTGCTTACTGTAGATGATAGTGCATGGATTTCCATGATCTAGGGTAATAAACTTTACATTCTCATTCTATTTAAATTGTGTGTGTGAAAAGGGGGGGGGGGGTTCCATGTGCATATATTAATATTATTACCTGTATATCAAACAAAGCAATAATTACATTTACATAGATACCTACCCGAATTACCCATACTTGGCTACCCGTATACAAATACGATACATGTTGGCCTTTGGTATTCTACAACTATGTATTCGTGCTGGGAAATCGTGTTGAAAATAGGCAAAGGGCAAACCGCTGAACGCAAAAATGCCTAGTGACCAGCAGCCACAGCAAAAATGCCTAGTGACCAGCAGCCACAAGACACACAAGACCAGTGGCCGGGTCTTACAAAGGACACGCAGCCAGTTTTCTACAAAGCCTGTGTTTCCCTAGGCCAGAGGAGCTGCGGCGGGTACTATCTGTGCTCTCTGATGCTTGTTTCCACCTAGTGAGAAGTGTTCCAAAGTATTTACAAAATAAGCCACACACAGGGCTCGCGTCGCGAGGCGCACACACGTTCTAAAATTTCCACAACAGTGACTGGTCTGGGACGCTCCCGTTCAAACTGTACTGTTGTTAGCCCTCTGAGATAAACATGTATATTCATATTCTATATTCCACATTCTACCATACAAGCATGCACCTATATGTGTGCATGTACACATATATGCGTGCATGTCCACATTCATACATATTATGGGGATTCTATTGAGTAAACAAATAAACTGGTTTTATTTCGTTATGTCTGTGTGTTTGTGAATATTTGTGTTATTTTGTTTTGGAACATATGCAGTATTAAACGTGAATTGTACGTTTTGTATTTGTACAATGCGGCATTTCTACAGGACCATACTAGGTACCTGTATTCTGCTAGAGAAATCAGCAATTTCGTGTGGTTGTCTTTGGTAGATTTGGGTAAAGTGTTTAACAAAATTGCTTTGTACATATCTGTTTTCTGTTTAGTAAATGTTCCAATGAGTTGTCTTAGTGTGTCTAGTGCGGTTTGGACTGTTGGACAAGTGTAATAAATGTGATCTTCGGTTTCCTGTATGTTCCGTCTGCAGAGTTGACTTTGTGTTATTTGTTTTGACCTGCGTGCTTGTTTTTCCGTAGTAGGTGTCATGTTAAAGATTAAACGGTACGTAATTTCTCTGGCTTTGGGTTTGATGTGTGGATTGTGGAGATTAGTGAAAGTACATGTGTAGTCTTGTATGTAGTATTTTTGTCCCCTTTTTATTCTGAGTCGTAGTGGGGGTGCTTGTTGATTGACTAGATATTTGTAAATCTGGTTTGTTGTCTGGTGTAGTAAATGTTCGCGTCCTTGATGAACGTTGCGGCGTACTTCGAAGGATATGCAACTTCCTTTCTCTCCAAAGTGTAGTAAAACATTTAATATGATGTCGAAAGAAATAAAAATATGGGTTAGAAAATTTTCACGTATCTAAAATAGATGCATTATATTTTATAAAAACTTTGAAAATGCCTTAAAGTTTTTATATCTTTGTTTATAAAGCATATGACTATAGATAACTTCTTTAAGCATTTATAAAACTTTAAGAAAAATACAATTATTTAAATTACAGAAAATAGCAATGCTACTAAAAGTAATGTCCCTTTATATAACATTTGTTGTTAAGTCCCCTTATATATAGATACGGGTCGTTCATTTGAAACCCGTTCCAATGGCTTTATTACAAAAGCATGAAAGAAACATTAACAGGTGCGGTAGAATTAAACAAAGCATTCATTTTGAATGACGTATGCACCATGCGTTGGTTAGAAAAAGTCGCCGTAGGCATTCAGGCAAACATCTCATTGCTTAGGTAGGCGGCGAAGCCGTCCACAAAAAAAAAAAAAAACAACACAGGATTGTCCATGGGACACATATTTCAGTTCCATACCATCCCATCCAATGGTAATTTATGCCTGTCCCATCCCATCCCATGGGATTCCCATGATAATATTAATATGGAATACAGTTCAAATAAAATTATGAAATTTATGGAAGTTTAGGATTAATGTCTATTAAATATGAATCTTTGGGCCCATTAGGGACACACAAAGTGGAGAGTGGAAAAGAAGCAGCAACAAAGACAGTTATGATCTGTTTAAGTTCCCGCTAATCGCTGGTATCATGAAGGCTAATAGACTGCAATGGCTATAGAAAGAATGGAAGATAATAGGGAAACACAACTCGCTTACGCTCAGGAAATAAATGACCGCAGACCCCGAGATAGACCAAGAAGACGATAGAGAGATAATATTCATACAGACCTACTTGGAATCAGCGACTGGCAAGAGAAGGTCAACCAGAGAGACGAATGGAGACGGCTTGTATCTGCAGCAAAGAACCTCAATGGCTCGGAATGCTGAAGAAGAAGACATGTACAAAGAGACATGTAAAACAACAGAATTTATTCATTTTAATATTGAAGAGTATTTTATTAAAACAAAGCTTAATCTAAATATGACAATTCAGTGTCATTCTGACACTCTCATTCTGTATCTGAGTCACTCTTCTCATTCAGCACATTATCAATTTCATGCTGATGGACTGTTTCTAATAATTCAGTTAATCCCTGAACCATTTCCACAATTGTCATCTTACATGCAAATCTGATATACACAGAGTTTATAACAAGAGCTGGTAACATCCGTTTTCGTAACTTACTCAACATTAATCCAGCTACACTAAATAAGCGCTCTACTGATGCTGAGGTATGGCCAAAACAATCTTCGCACTTGCTTTTAGCAGTGTAAACCTATGTTCATTTTTCCAATAATTTAATGGTTGTGAAGTTGGTTGCCGTAATTTTTGAAACATGGTGAATTCATCCTCAAGGCATTTGCTTCTGGGGCCATCAAACTTAAGTGCTTTGTTTGGTGGAGAAACAAAACATAAGTCAAAATCACTTTTCGGCTTTTGTTCAACAATTCCTGCTACTTCACATACAGCAAGTGATTCAGAAGAAAGATTTAAATCCTTGATGAATGAAATAACAGTTGGAATACAGACTTAGAAAAAGCGATCCAATCATTGGCCCATTTATTGGTGTCCACATTCCCTTTCTTCTCAGTAACAGCTGACTTGACCATGTCTTCTATTTTGGCTTTAATGTCAACTCCAGTAAGGAATACTGCAGTAGCTGCCAGAGAATTGCCGCAATATGGCCAAAGTTTTTCTCCAATAATTTTCTGAAAGTTCTGACAATATTTCTTCACCATGTTGCTGGAAGTTTCTTCCTCAATATCAACAATAACTTGTACAACTGATAATCTAAAAGGAAGTATAACAGCACAATTAAATGAGATGTAGCACCACTAATTTCTAGTTTGTCAAAAAATAAATTTTGAATTTCTCATGTATGTACAGCATTCCTTTAATCTGAGCAATATTCGGAATGTTGTTTAAGAATTATTCATCATTTTCATGAAAGTAATGCGAGTAATTTTTTTAATGAGCATTGAAACGTTGGTAATATGATCGCCTTCACGTGTTACAGATTTTGTTGGTATGGAAAATGGCAGCTGTGATGCCTTTTGCTTGACGTGTATTGTAATATGTTTCAATAAATGAAAGTTGATCCAAGAACTGATCCAGTTCAGAAATCACGCCTCTGCTGAAGCTACCAGTAATGCATGTTGATAACCTGTGCTCAATACAACCAGATCGGTGCATTTTTGTATCGGTATGAAACCGTCCATTAAATGCTACGGTCATGCTTGCTGCATTATCGGTACACACAAACAATGGACTGGAGAATGTGATAGATTCGGCAAGAAATGCACGTGCAAAAATTATGTGCGTAAATTGTGCAGTATGGGATTGATTACCATCAATGTTTATAAGAGACAGAGGAAATGTAATCCATTCCCAATTTTGATCTAGTCCACATGCAATAATTCCCCCATATGGCAAAAGATATGTTTGTCTTGCAGACAAAAAGTCAACTATTCCCGAAATTGCACATTCTGGATCTTGTGCCATATTTTGAAACAATTTTTGAAACTGCAGTTTGGCCAATTTTTCTTGCACCAAAATAGAACGGGTCCTGTTTGCCGTGATATAGTGTAATTATATACCTTGTTTGCAGCGTGAGTAGATCTTGCAGCAAAGTTAGCAGCATCACATATAATGTCACATCCAGCCGAAATGGATTCTGTTGGAAGTGATGTAATTAGTTCTACAACTGTTTTTTGCCACGCATTTGACAATGTTTGTGGTGGTTTTGTTACTTCCCGCTCCCTGGCTTCAAAAATCTATTGATGTTAGTAGAACCACCGTAACCACATTTCATGCTATGCCGTATTGCAACTCCATAACCACTTTGATTAATCCATTTTTCATTAATCAACTTATACCAACTGTACAACGTTTTGCACTTTGCACAGCAAACAAATGGTGCTAAAATACTTTCATATACTTTAACTGCTATAACATCAGCTGTTGAAGACTTTACACTACACACGCTGCAAAAAGCCACCAAGAATAAACTACCCGGCATGCTTTCTCGCGGTGTGATTTTGTTGCACGATAATGATCTTCCGCATGTTGCAAAGATTGTGCAGGAAGCATTAGCTTGGAAGAAGTGGGGAAATTTTGCAACATCCAACTTATAGTACCGATTTTTCACCATGTGATTTTCATTTGTTCGAACCTCTCAGAAAAGCTCTCAAGAGGCAACGATTTCACACAGATAAAGACGTAATGAACGCGGTAAACACTTGGTTCAGTGAGCAATCAAAATCTTTTTTTGCGGACGGCATTCGCCGCTACTTAAGAAATGGGATGCCTGCCTGAATGCCTACGGCGACTTCTTCTGACCAACCCATGGTGCATAATTCGTTCAAAATGAATGCTTTGTTTAATTCTACCACACCTGTTAATGTTTCTTTCATGCTTTTGTAATAAATCCATTGGAACGGGTTTCAAATCAACGTCCCTAATACTAGTGCCCCTACTACTACTACTACTACTACTATTGTTGCAACTACTACTACTACTACTACTACTACTACTACTACTACTACTACTACTACTACTGCTGCTGCTGCTGCTACTACTACTACTGATGCTGTTGCTACCACTACCACTACTAATATTAATAATACTACTGCTGCCACTACCACTACTATTACACTACTATCAGTACTGCCCTACTACACTACTACTACTACTACTACTACTACTACTACTGTTGCTGCTGCTGCTGCTGTTGCTACAAGTACCACCATTAGTATTAAAACTACTACTGCAACTTATGCTACCACTACTACTGCTGCTAATACTACTACTAGCACTACCAAAACTATTACTACCACAACTGTTACTACGACTACTACTACTACTACTACTACTACTATCACTACTACTACTACTACTACTACTACTACTACTACAACAACTACAATTATACTACTACTACTACTACTACTACTACTACTACTACTACTACTAATAATAATAATAATAATGATAATACCACTACTACGACAACTAACTACTACTAATACTACTACTACTGCCACCACTACGACAACTACAACTTCTACTACTACTACTACTACTACTACTACTACTACTACTACTGCTGCTGCTGCTACCACTACTACTGCTACTACTACTACTACTACTACTGGTGGTGCTGCTGCTACTACTACTACTACTACTACTACTACTACTTCTACTAACACTACTACTTCTACTAACACTACTACTACTACTACAACTACCACTATAACTACCATTGCCACTACTACTGCTACCAATACCACTACTATCACTTCCAGTATCATTAACACTACTACTACTAATCCTGCCGTCGAATCCGTCTCGTCATCATTATTTCACTGCGCTGTAACAACCCCCCCCCCCCCCCCCCCCAAAAAAAAAACAACAAAAAAAAAACAACAACAACCAGTTTTACTAGCGCCGATTTTACCATCCATGCCCTCTCCCCAACACCCCTGCAAGATTAACTCCACACAGACACCAAGCCTCACTCCCACACTCCACACTATCAACATTGCGCAAGTGTGGTGGATGCGGGTGGTTCACTTGTCTGCTCATCGTCTACGGCACCTGGTTCAGTGGTCTCCATCTTGCGTACGGGGACTGGTTTAGTTGTCTGTGTTTTCATCTTCTTTCGTTCTAAACACACGTAGATGATCAACGGAGTGACCATCATGACCATGGCTATAGGCACTACTGACCACAAGTAGGACGACGATCCACTCTCCGACGTTCCCAGCGATGCTGCAATATCAACAGACACCGCCGATAAGCATTTAGTCAAATACAGAAATAGCATCGATACAAGACAAAGGGTCGGCTTTATTGCAGCGGGTTTTTTCCCTTGTGACTCGATCTCTTTCCGCAGTGCGGCCTGCTTAAAGCTTCGCACATAAGCACGAAATCCGTAACTCAGCGACCTCCCTCCCTACTCCCCCCTCCCCAAAGTCTCCGTGAAAATTGCACTCGTGAACCGAGTGCTGTAATCCAGAATCGAACCCTCAACCTTCGGAGTGACAGGCAGGTGGCGTAACCAGATAGCCAAGGAGAATTGTAATCATTGAAGGGGGTAAGAAGTGGCAGTGGCAGTGTTAGTGTCAATGTTAGTGTCAGTGGTAGTGTCAATGGCTGTGGCAGTGGTGGTGTCAATGGCTGTGGCAGTGGTGGTGTCAGTATCAGTGTCAGTGGTAGTGGCAATGTCAGTGGCAATGGTAGTGGCAGTGGTAGTGTCGCTTGTGGAGACAGTGGCAGTGCCAGAGGCAGTGGTTATGGTAGTGATAGTGTCAGTGGTAGTGGCAGTATCAGTGTCAGTGGTAATGGCAGTGGCAGTGTCAATGGTAGTGGCAGTGTCAATGGTAGTGGCAGTGTCAGTGGTAGTGGTTGTGCCAGTGGTAGTGGCAGTATCAGTGTCAGTGGTAATGGCAGTGGCAGTGTCAATGGTAGTGGTAGTGTCAGTAGTAGTGGCAGTGTCAGTGGTAGTGGCAGTTGTAGTGTCAGTGCCAGTGGTAGTGGCTGTGTCAGTGGTAGTGCAGTAGTAGTGTCAGTAGTAATGGCAGTGGTGGTGGCAGTGTCAGTGGTAGCGGTGGCGTGAGTGGTAGTGAAAGTGTCAGTGGCAGTGTCCATGGTAGTGGTAGTGTCAGTGATAGTAGCAGTGTCAGTGGTAGTGGCAGTATCAGTGGAAGTGTGAGTGTCAGGGGTAGTAATAGTGTCAGTGTCAGTAGCAGTGGCATTGTCAGTGGTAGTTGCAACGTCAGTTTAGTAGTTATGCCAGTGGCAGTGTCAGTGGTTAAGGCTGTGGGAGTGGCAGTGGTAGTGGCAACGGGAGTGGCAGTGACAGCCGCAGTGACAGTGGCAACGGCGGGTTTAGTGTCAGTGGCCGTGGCAGAGGCAGTGACAGAGGCAGTGACAGAGGCAGTGACAGCGCACTCAGTGACAGTGGCAGTTGCAGTGACAGTCAAAGTGCCAGTGGCAGCAGATTTATTGTATTTTAACTACCTAGGGTTAGTTGGTTGGTTGGTTAGTTTGTAGGTTGGCTGGTGGTGTTTTTTTTTTTTGATTGGTGATTAGATGCTTGCCTGGGTTCTTGGTTGATTGTTTAGTTTATTGGTTTGTAGTTGGGTGGTTTGCAGGTGGATAGTTCATTAGGAGTTGGGTGGTTGCTGCGTTGTTGGGTGGTTGTATTGTTCGTTGGTTGATAGCCGGGCCGCTGGTTGGCTGCATAGTTGGTTTGTTGGTAGCTGGGTGGTTGGCTGCGTTGTTGTATGGTTGTATAGTTCATTGGTAGGTAGCTATGTGTGTTTGGTTGGTTACATAGATCGTTGGTTGGTAGTTGGATGGTTGGTTGGGTTGTTTGTTAGTTGCGTAGTTCACTGGTTGGTGGTTGACTGATTAGCTGTCTTGTTGGTTGGTTGCACATTTGTTATTTGGTTGTTGGTTGGGTGATTCGTGTTTTAGCGTTTTAGTTGGTGGGTTAGTTGGTGGGTCTGTTGATTGGTGTGTTGGCGTTTTAGTTGGTGGATGGTTGATTGGTGTGTTGGCGTATTAGTTGATAGTTTGGTTGATTGGTGTGTTGATGTATTACTTGGTGGGTTGGTTGATTGGTGTGTTGATGTATTACTTGGTGGGTGGGTTGATTGGTGTGTTGATGTATTACTTGGTGGGTTGGTTGATTGGTGTGTTGATGTATTACTTGGTGGGTTGGTTGATTGGTGTGTTGATGTATTACTTGGTGGGTTGGTTGATTGATGTGTTTGCGTATTAGTTGGTGGGTTGGTTGATTAGTGTGTTGATGTATTAGTTGGTGGGTTGGTTGATTGGTGTGTTTGCGTATTAGTTGGTGGGTTGGTTGATTGGTGTGTTGATGTATTACTTGGTGGGTTAGTTGATTGGTGTGTTGGCGTATTAGTTGGTGGGTTAGTTGATTGGTGTGTTGACGTATTAGTTGGTGGGTTGGTTGATTGGTGTGTTGGCGTATTAGTTGGTGGATTGGTTGATTGGTGTGTTGATGTATTACTTGGTGGGTTGGTTGATTGGTGTGTTGATGTATTACTTGGTGGGTTGGTTGATTGGTGTGTTGATGTATTACTTGGTGGGTTGTGTCATGAGTTAAACGCAGATCCCTGCTTCCTCTACAATGATATTGACCTGACGTTTAACTGCTAGAGCTAAATGGTACAATCACATGTAGGACGGCCTCACTCTGCTGACTCCAACATAAATCCAACAACAAAGTCTTTCGAGTGAACTGAGATATAATTTATCGCAGGCAACTTCAACAGCAAACGTGAGCGAGTGAGCGCATCCAGTCTTAAGCCTTTCGCACTGCACTTTCGCTCTTGCTTCTCCGTCGCTAATCGTTTATCTAGACAGTGTGGATAGTTGGGCACCAAGCGGGCCCCCTGCCATGAAAATGAATGTCCAACAAACGCCCACCTTCCTCTGTCATTTACCAGCTATGCCAGCGACCGTGACATCAGGATAGCCAAGAGTACCTGTGGTCAATTGCCGGATACACCTAGAGCGACTTCAGGTGGATATCGAGGATTGGCAGCATCATAAAGGCCGGTATTCTGTGACTGGTGTTGAAACACGTCCTAACTTGACTTCGCTGGATCACATACTAAAGCTTAAGCCGTTACGGTGTTAGGTGACGTCGTACAATGCGTCTAAGTTGCGTTCAATGTTGGTGCAACATTTGTGCCAATATTTATCTTCTTCTTTGATGCGCTAACTCATCAATTTAAAGTTGCATCACTGTCATTTGCGACATGACAGGTTGGTTGATTGGTGTGTTTGCGTATTAGTTGGTGGGTTGGTTGATTAGTGTGTTGATGTACTAGTTGGTGGGTTGGTTGATTGGTGTGTTTGCGTATTAGTTGGTTGATTGGTGTGTTGATGTATTACATGGTGGGTTGGTTGATTAGTGTGTTTGCGTATTAGTTGGTGGGTTAGTTGATTGGTGTGTTGGCGTATTAGTTGGTTGATTGGTGTGTTGATGTATTACTTGGTGGGTTGGTTGATTGGTGTGTTGATGTATTACTTGGTGGGTTGGTTGATTGGTGTGTTGATGTATTACTTGGTGGGTTGGTTGATTGGTGTGTTGATGTATTACTTGGTGGGTTGGTTGATTGGTGTGTTGATGTATTACTTGGTGGGTTGGTTGATTGGTGTTGATGTATTACTTGGTGGGTTGGTTGATTGGTGTGTTTGCGTATTAGTTGGTGGGTTGGTTGATTGGTGTGTTGATGTATTACTTGGTGGGTTGGTTGATTGGTGTGTTTGCGTATTAGTTGGTGGGTTGGTTGATTGGTGTGTTGATGTATTACTTGGTGAATTGGTTGGTTGGTGTGTTGGCGTATTATTGTGGGCTGGTTGATTGGTGTGTTGATGTATTACTTGGTGGGTTGGTTGATTGGTGTGTTGATGTATTACTTGGTGGGTTGGTTGATTGGTGTGTTTGCGTATTAGTTGGTGGGTTGGTTGATTGGTGTGCTGGCGTATTAGTTGGTGGGTTGGTTGATTGGTGTGTTGATGTATTAGTTGGTGGGTTGGTTGATTGGTGTGTTGGTGTATTAGGTGGTGGATTGGTTAATTGGCGTGTTGGCGTATTAGTTGGTGGTTTGGTTGATTGGCTGGTTGATTTATTGGTGTGGTGATATATTAGTCGGAGAGATGGTTGATTGGTGTTTTAACGTATTAGTTGGGGGGGGGGGGGGTTGGTGTGTTAACGTATTATTTGGTGGGTGGGTGGATTGGTGTGTTGATGTATTTTTATGGGTTGGTTGATTAGTGTGTTGACATATTAGTTGCTGGGGTGGTTAATTGGTGTTTTTACGTATTAGATGGTGGATGGATTTGGTAGTTTGTTGCTTGCTTGTTTAATTGATTGGTTAATTAGTTGTTTTAATGGTTGTCTGCTTGGTTGATTGGTTGATTCATTTGTTAAATGACAAAATATTTGGGGGTGGGGGAATAGTGTTGGTTGCGTAGTGGTTTCGTTGGGCACTTGGTTGGTTGGATACTTGGTTGGTTGGGTACTTTGTTAATTGGATAGTGGATGGTTGGGTACTTGGTTGGTTGGGTAGTTGTTTGGGTGAGTAGTTGTTTGGTTGTGTAGTTGGCTGGTTGGTTAGTTGTTTGGTTGGGTAGTTGGTTGGTTGGGTTCTTGGTTGGTTGGGTACTTGGTTGATTGAGTAGTTGGTTGGCTAGCTAGGGTAGTTGGTTTGTTGGGTAGTTGGTTGGGTATTTGGTTGGGTGGAACTTGATTGGTTGAGTACTTGGTTGGGTGGGTACTTGTTTGGTTAGGTAGTTGGTTGGTTACTTGATTAAAAAACAAAAGAAAATATTCCCAGATATTCATATGGATACAGCAAACACTCTAAAACATCCAAACATGGAAACAGCAAACACTCTAAGAAAGCCACAAATGAACACAGCAAACACTAAGATACACATGAACACAGCAAACACTAAGATACACATGAACACAGCATACACTAAGACAATCACACATGAACACAGCATACACTAAGACAATCACACATGAACACAGCATACACTCCAAGACAATAACACATAAACACATCAGATTCTCTAAGACAATCACGCATGAACACAGCAAACACTCTAAAACAACCACACATGAACACACAACACTCTAAGACAATCACGTATGAACACATCAAAAACTCTCAGACAATCAGACATGATGACATCAAACACTCTAAGTCAATCATACATGAACACATCAAACACCCTAAGACAATCACACATGAACACAGCAAACACTCTCAGACAATCACATGTAAACACAGCAATCACTCTAAGACAATTACACGTTAACACAGCAAAACCTCTAAAACAACCACACATGAACACACAAAACACTCTTAAGACATTCACAAATGAACACAGCTCGCTCGCTCGCTCGCTCGCTCACTCACTCACTCACTCACTCACTCGCTCGCTCACTCACTCACTTACTCACTCACTCACTCACTCTCTCACTCACTCACTCTCACTCTCTCACTCTCACTCACTCACTCACTCACTCACTCACTCTCACTCTCTCACTCTCACTCTCTCACTCTCTCACTCACACACACACACACACACACACACACACACACACACTCACACACACACTAAGACATGTGAACAAATGGCAATTCTCTTTACCTGAAGCACAAAACTCCCCGAGTCCGCCGCCACTGCAGTAGTAGCACACTCCAGACTGTGGCTCACACTGCCTATTTTGACACGTGCTGCTACACTGACGACTGCAACCCTGTCCGTATCTGCCCGGAGCGCAGGTTGGTGTGCAGGTCCCGGTCATTTGACTGCAGCTATCGGCCCGAGTGCACCTGCATAGTTTGCTGCAGTCCAGCCCATATCGATAATCCGGACACCAGTAGTCTAGATGATATTTGTGATTTTGTTATTAGTTGCTCGGCGCTTTAACTTTCTGTTAATTGTTGAATTGTATGCCTTCCTTCTCTTTGTTTTCCCCCGTTACATTTTCATCAATATCCATTTCTTCTTTTTCGTATTCTTTTCCGTCTATTTCTTCTAAATCTTTATCTCAAGCCATTACCATTAATATTAGAGTACCTCATGGATCTGTATTTTATTTTTTTTTAAAGTTGCATATCCCTTACAGGACGTTGCAGTCAACACCAGCATTTTTCAGCTGTTGTTCATGTTCTTGGCAAGATTATGCTTAGTAGTTTGCCATTGCTTTCTGAGCGACCGAATTGCATACCCTGAAGTAATCAACGCGATGCGATCCTCTGCCGAATCTCGCGCAGCTGTGTTCCTCACGTGGATATACGGGATTGCGGAGAAAATTGTTAACCCCTTTGCCAGGGAGACCTGGTATGTTATGGATTCCAAAATTAAGTTCAAAGTGGGACCAGCAAAGGACAGCAACATGCTGAGGTTGAGAAGAAAATAGGACTACGAATGGAACAAGATAGACAAGAATTTTTTGTTTCTCCATACGCCACATGAATGTCCTCCAAAGAAAGTCTGCTACAGCCAATTTGACTCAGTGAAGTCAGCTCATGGTGGACTGAAGAAACAGTACAGACAGCTGAAAGCCTGTGGCACGATCTATATTTAGCACTCTGTTATTTGCCATTTATATAAATGATCTTCCATTACATATTTCTTTGTGCTGCGATCTATTTGCAAACAACTGCATAGTATATAAACACGCTATTGATTGTAATATACTAGACTCATCCTTGCAACAGGAAATAAATAGTGTAGTTAACTGGAGTCAAGCAAACCGCATGCAAATTACCATTTCTAAAACAAAATCTATGTTAAAAGCAACCAGGCAAAGACTTCACACTCTAAACTCGCAGAGAACTCTTTAGCTGCACATTGGTAGCACGCCTGTAGTAAGTGTAATCGAGCACAAGGCACTGGGTCTTATCACTGCTCAAAGTCTAACCTTTAATTCCCATGTTCATGCTCTCGTTAAAATATAAATTTAAAAATTAAAAAAATTAAAAAAAAAAAAAAGTATACCAACTTGCCAAAATTAAAAATTTCCTTCACGAATATACAAGAAAGATATTCTATACTTACCACATACAAACACATATTGATTATTGTTCCACAAGCTGGGATGGATACTCCAAATCAATAATAAAACGCCTTTATTTACTCCAGAAAAGGGCAGTGCGTTTAATTGATGGTGAAAAGCTTAGCGACAATTCTAACCTACTTGAACCTCTTCAGATACTATCACTCCACAAACGCCTACTTTTTAAGAAGGCTAAACTAATTCACAAAATCCAATTTAAAAATGTTCCAAGCTACCTTTGGCCATTGTTCAAATATAACGCAAGACATAAGGAACGACAATTTGTGAAACAATCTTCCACAATAAATCAAAGACACCACCAATCAATATACATAAAGTCACAGCCTGTTTGAACACTATCTCAGTACAAACTACATGTTCCCTTTTAAAGAAATAATAATGGAATATTTTCTCAAACGACAACTAGCCAATAAACATTCCCATATGTGTGGTACGTTACATCTTCCTTAGGTATTTTTAATGCCCATGCTAAACATTGCCTCAATGAGTCATATATTATAGATTATTTTTCATGCGTTTTTATGATTATTTTTCTTTTGTTGTCAAAGATTAGCTTCATAGGTGATGTTGAATGAAATAATGAGAGGAAATAGAGAGGTGGAGCAGAATGTCAGATGGGCTTGAGTGCCTAATTCTTACCCCTTCGAAAACAAAGTTTGTTTGTTCATTCGTTCATTCGTTATTTCGTTAGTTCGTTCGTTCGCTCGTTCGTTCGTTCGTTCGTTCTTTTTCTTCTTCTTCTTCTTCTTCTTCTTCTTCTTCTTCTTCTTCTTCTTCTTCTTCTTCGCCTACTACTACTACTACTACTACTAATACTACTACTACTACTACTAGGAACCGACATCACAGCATTCGGGGCATTCCCATAAGCGCTCCGTCCCCGTCCTCCGAAGCCAGCGAAGAGTTCCAACCCCAATAGTACCAGTAGCAATCTGATTATATGTGCGTCTCGCCTTTCCTCTAAGCGTCGAGCATCGGCCAGATCCCCTCGTAACTCTACGCTGTCGCATTCTTGCCAGACCATGGTAATCCATTTGTTCCTCCGAGGTGTACACGTGCTCCCACAAGGCCGCAACCACGTCTGCCTTATCATGCATCAATACTCCACCAAGTTTTGCCAAGCCAACCAATCTCTCTGCCTGTTCATTCCCCAACACACCAGTTTACTACTACTACTGCTGCTGCTACTGCTGCTACTGCTGCTGCTACTACTACTACAACTACTAGTAAAACTACTACTACTAGTAAAACTACTACTACTAGTTAAAACTACTACTACTACTACTACTACTACTACTACTACTACTACTACTACTACGACTACTACAACAACAACAACTACTACTACTACTACTACTACTACTACTACTAATACTGCTACTACTGCTGCTGCTACTACTACTACTAATACTACTACTACTAATATTATTACTATCTACTACTATTACTACTACTACTATTACCACAACTACTAGTACTACTACTGCTATTAATTTTTCTACTACTACTACTACTACTACTACTATTACTACTACTACTACTACTACTACTATTACTACTACCGCTGCTGCTGCTGCTGCTACTACTGTGACTACTAATACTAATACTATAACTGCTACTACTACTACTGCTACTGCTACTGCTACTACTACTACTACTACTACTACTACTACTACTGCTGCTATTACTACTACTACTACTGCTATTTCTTCCTACTACAATTACTACTCCTACTACTATCTACTACTACTACTACTACTACTACTACTACTACTACTACTACTACTACTACGACTACTACTACTACTACTACTACAACTACTACTGCTAAACTTACTACTACTGTTATTAATACTACTGCTGCTGCTGCTGCTGCTGCTACTACTACTACTACTACTACTGCTACTGCTACTACTACTACTACTGATGCTGCTGCTACTGCTGCTATTACTACTACTACTACTACTACTACTACTACTACTACTACTACTACTACGACTACTACTACTCCTGCTGCTGCTGTTATTACTTTTACTACTACTACTACTACTACTACTACTACTACTACTACTACTACTACTACTACTACTACTACTACTACTACTACTACTACTACTACTACTACTACTATTCTTACTTCTTCTTCTTCTTCTTCTTCTTCTTCTTCTTCTTCTTCTTCTTCTTCTTCTTCTTCTTCTTCTTCTTCTTCTTCGTTTTTAACTGGAGCATATTCTACACATGTGCTACCTCTAATGAATTCACTGGACTGATTATGCGTGACTTTTAGCGTTTTCTAAGCGTGCGAGTCAATTAGTAAGTCACACTTTTCTGTGAGATGGCAGTTAGATGAAGTTGGTGTTTTTTTTTAACATGTGTCATTAGGTGACATCAACATCGAACTTTACATTCCCGTACGTCATGTCGCGCTTGGTGTCTCATACGCATGCGCAGCGCATAAACAAAATGGCGACTGTACTTACGGAGTGTACAACCAAAGAGCAGCGTGCTGTTGTTCGTTTTTTGTGGGAAAAAGAACAGCCTGAAAAGGATATTTATAAAGAAATGCTTCCTATTTATGCTGACAAATGCTTGTCCCGTAAAGCGGTGCATAGCTGGGTAAAAATTTTTTCTCAAGGACGCTCTAAAATTGTTGATGAAATCCGATCTGGTCGTCCTTTTGAGATTGCAACAGAAGCATCCGTGCAGCGGGTGGAGGTGATGATTAGAGATTACAGGTAAGTGACGATAGACTCTGTAGCATCTGCAATAGGGCGCTCACATGGTTCAGCATACAGTATAATGCATGATCGATTGAAATTTAAGAAAGTGTGTTCAATGTGGGTACCCAGACAATTGAAGGAGAAACACAAAATGAACCGATTTGACCTGTCCTTGCATCATCTCTGTCGATACGAAGATAAAGGAGAAGACATGCTGAACAGGACTGTTACTGGGGACGAATCATGGGTGCATCACTACCAGCCCGAATCAAAGCGTGCTTCTATGCAATGGAAATATCCTTCTTCATCTTGTGTCCAAAAGAAGAAGAAGAAAAAAAGCTACGCCATCAGCAGGGAAGGTTATGCTGACAGTGTTCTGGGATTGTCAAGGAGTGCTTTTAACCAATTTCAAAAATAAAGGCGACAATGTGAATTCTGAATCGTACTGTGAAGTTCTATCGATGCTTCATGGTGAAATTCGAAGAAAACACCCAGGATTGCTGACTAGAGGAGTGTTGTTTCTTCATGACAATGCCAGACCACATACGGCTCGATTAACTCAGGAGAAAATTAACCAACTAAGGTGGAAAGTTCTGGAACATCCACCTTACAGCCCCGACTTAGCTCCTAGCGATTTCCACCTTTGTGGGCCACTGAAAACTCACTTTGGCGGGAGACATTTCGCGAATGACACCGAAGTTGAATGTGAAGTGAAAACGTGGTTTAGAAAACAGAGCACGCAGTTCTGTGCAGCCGGTTTTGAAGGACTGATAAAACTATGGGATAAGTGCATCATTGTTGGTGGAAATTATGTTGAGAAATAAAGGGACAATGCATGTATAAAAATAAACTGGTTTCAAGCTGTTATCATATTTAGTTATTTTTCTACAGACATTTGTGATTTACTTATTGACTTCCACGCGTATGACCTGTGTCCCCGCCATCAGGCGAACTCTCTGCGAGAACTGAGGTTTCTCCAAGTATGTAACAGGGAAGCCTGTGTTGCTTGATTTATCATCATCATTATCACCACCACCATCATCATAGCCACCACCAGCATCACCGCCACCACAACCACCACTGCAATCACCACCAATATCACTACCACCAATATCACCACTTCCAATGTCACCACACCAATTCCACCATCACCAATGTCACCATTCCACCATCAATATCACCACTACCAATACAACCATCTTCACCACTACTATCTCCGCCACGGATATCACAGCCACCATCAACAATATCACCATCATCACCACCATCAATATCTCAACCACCAATATCAAAACCAAAAAATCAAGATCATCACCACCATAATCTTCTTCTTCTTCTTCAGCTTTCCGAGCCATTGAGGTTCTTTGCTGCAAATACAATCCGTCTCCATTCGTCTCTCTGGTGGACCTTCTCTTGCCAGTCGTTGATTCCAAGTGCTTGTAGGTCTGTATATATATTATCTCTCAACCGTCTTCTTGGTCTACCTCGGGGTCTACGGTCATTTATTTCGAGGCTCATGTATTTGTTTCGTAACAAAGAAAGTTTTTTTTTTACAAAGGTGGGGATGTTAACCCCACGCTTCAACCCCCAACCTGGAGGACCAGGGTGTTTCTCTTTGTCTGTTCTCTACCCTTTGACCTGTCCGGCTTGGGAGGCCCTGCTGGTAGCTACGCTACCGCCGGCATAGCTCTCAGGGTCATTGAGAAACTCAAGCTCCCCCACCACGACAAGGTGGAAACACCATCCACCACAATAACCACCAAATATATCACCACCACCACCTATATCACCTTCACCACCACCACCGGCCGGTCTCCCTGGCCGAGGCGTTAGCAGCTTTCTCCGTAACCGCGAATGCTCTCGTGGTTGACGTGAGCGCACGAGAATTGGAAGCGGTTCGAGTCGCGCCAGTGACTTATGAGAATATGGAACCGGTCGCTCAGAAAGCAATGGCAAACCACTGAGCGTAATCTTGCCAAGAAATCAACAATCAGCTGAAAGATGCTGATGTTGACAGCGATGTCCTGTAAAGGATATGCAAAACATTCAATTCACCACCACCATCAACACAACCAATATCAGCATAATTAATATCACAACCATCACCATTACCAATATCACCACTATCAATATCACCACCATCAATATCACCATCATCAATATCACCACCACAAATATCCCTACCATCATCGCCACCTATATCACCACCAAAGATGTCACCAGCATCACCATCATCATCATCAGTCAATATCACCATTTCCATCAACACCACCACCAATATCACCATCATCACCACCATTACAACCACCATTATCACCACCACCATCAATATCAACATAATCACTACCATCAATATCACCAACATAACCACCTCCAAAATCACCAGCACCAGCACCACCACCAATGTCACAATCACCACCATCACCACAACCACCACAAATATCACCACCATCACCACAACCACCACAAATATCACCACCATCACCACAAATATCACCACCATAACCATCACTACTAATATCCAGGCTTGTCCATCGGACACATTTTTCAGTCCCATTCCCATACCATCCAACGGTAATTTTGCCTGTCCCATCCCATAGGATTCCCATGGGATTCCCATGATAATACTAATATGGAATACAGTTCAAATAAAATTATGAAATTTATGAAAGTTTAGGGTTAGTGTCTACTAAATAGGACTACATGTACAAAGTGACATGCAAAACAACATAATTTATTAATTTTAATATTCAAGAGTATTTTATTAAAACAAAGTTTAATCTAAATATGACAATTCAGTGTCATTCTGACACTCTCATTCTGTTTCTGAGTCACTCTGCTCATTCAGCACATTATAAATTTCCTGCTGATCGACTGTTTCTATTAATTCAGTTAATCCAGGTAATCCCTGAACCATTTCCAACAATCCAGCTGCACTAAATAAGCGCTCTACTGATGCTGAGGATACGGGTATGACCAAAACAATTTTCGCACTTGCTCTTAGCAGTGTAAACCTATGTTCATTTTTCCAGTAATTTAATGGTTGTGAAGTTGGTTGCCGTAATTTTTTAAACATAGTGACTTTATCGGTATCAAACCGTCCATCGAATGTTGCCGTCATGCTTGCTGCATTATCAGTACTCACAAACAATGGACTGGAGAATGTGGTAGATTCGGCAAGAAATTCACGTGCAAAAAAAATTGCGTAAATTGTGCAGTATGGGATTGATTACTATCAATGTTTATAAGAGACAGAGGAAATGTAATCCATTCCCAATTTTGATTTAGTCCACATGCAATAATTCCCTCATATGGCGAACGATATGTTTGTCTTGCAGACCAAAAGTCAACTATTCCCGAAATTACACATTTTGGATCTTGTGCCATATTTTGAAACAATTTTTGAAACTGCAGTTTGGCCAATTTTCCTTGCGCCAAAATAGAACGAGTCACTGTTTGCCGTGATATAGTGTAATTATATACCTTGTTTGTAGCGTGAGTAGATCTTGCAGCAAAGTTAGCAGCACCACATATAATATCACATCCAACCGAAATGAATACTGTTGGATGTGATGATGTCATTAGTTCAACAACTGTTTTTTGTCACGCATTTGACAATGTTGGTGGTGGTTTTGTTACTTCCCGCTGCTTGGCCCACCGGAACCACCGGAACCACATTTCATGCTATGCCGTATTGCAACTCCATAACCACTTTGATTAACCCATTTTTCATTAATCAACTTATACCAACTGTATAGCGTTTTGCACTTTGCACAGCAAACAAATGATGCTAAAATACTTTCAGATATTTTAACTGCTTTAACATCAGCTGTTGAAGACTTTACAAGTTCTTTTTGGAACATCAATCAAGTGACATTCTCCCCCACTCAACATCTTAGCAACAACAGTTTTAGTAAGATCCTGGAACTCATATTTTTGGTTGGCCATTTTGGGGTACCGTAGGCTTACACAGGCTACACCCAGTAACACGGTGACTTCAAGTGACTGCCTTCACAAATTATTTGAAATTAGGACTACTATACATTTATAGACTATAAATATAGTACCTAATATTCAACCAAATAAAAATACCGAAATTCAGCAACAAAAAAACTTCGATTACAGCAGATTAAAACTAGCTTCGTATTCACAAATCGCCAAAGACGGCAATCAACAACTACAGCAACAATGGCTGACTAGAAGCGCGCGTTTATTAATTTATCAGGTGTCCCACCACGAGATAAAGAATTGATACAAGTATATACAGAAATCAGGGAGGATAAAAGGCTTTAAACAGGTTTTTAAAAAAAACAAAAACAAAAACAATAAGGGTATCTCTGACGTAGATCAAGTTGCTATGACATGGCTACTGTCCCATGTGTCCCATGGGAAATACAAATGTTTGGTGTCCCGTCCCATCCCATGGGACGTTTCCCATGGGAATCCCATGGGAATCCCATTCGTATGGACAAGCCTGCTAATATCACCACGATCACCACCACTACTATCACCATCATCACCATCATCACCACCATCATAACCACTAATATCACCACCAATATCACCATCATCACCACTGTCATCACCACCACCAATGTCACCAACACCACCACCATCACCACGAATATCACCATAATCACCACCACCATCACCACCATCAATATCACCACCACCAATATCACCACCACAATCAATATCATCACCATCAATATCACCACCACCATCACCACTACCACCAATATAACCACCAATAATATTACCGCCGTCACCACTAATATCACCATCACCACCAGCACCACCAATATCACCACCATCACCATCAATATCACAACCACCACCATCACCATCATTACCACCACCACCACCACCAATATCACCGCCACTAATATCACCACCATCACCATCAATATCACAACCACCACCATCACCATCATTACCACCACCACCACCACCAATATCACCGCCACTAATATCACCACCATCACTACTAATACCACCACTAATATCACCATCACCATCACCAATATCACCTCCATCACCATGAATAACACCACCACAACCACCACCACCTATCAGTTCTATCAGTTGCTCTCTTCAGAATATGTAAATTACGGTTACTTACCATTTCGGGATTCGAACCTGTTGAATACACATCGCACTCACTCGCACATCAGGCGGACTATATTAGAACATTATGAGGTACTCATTCACTAATCGATTGTGGGCCGAATACTTTATGGCCTTCAGCAATGTATACTCAGTTCGATTGTGGCAAGTTTGGCCACTCTGGGCTCTTGTTCTGTCACGACGTGGTACAGTCCAGTAGGTTATCACTTAATAATCTCGTGTGCAATGAAAATAGAACTCACTCTATACTTACCGCTGCTGACGATCTCTGATCTTCATACACATCACTTATTGGGATTGTTCCATTGCCCAAACTGATTCGCACTTACACTCACTGTTCTCACAGTACTAATACCATGTCACTCGAAAAGTCTTAAGATTTGGGACGCCGACTGATAGTGTCGAGTTGAATTCAGTGTTTGTTGTAGATATATCGCTGGTCCAGTGTTCATTCGCCGGTCTCCCTGGCCTAGTGGTTAGTTACTTTATCTGTAATCCCGTATACTCTCGTGAGTAACGTGATGACACCGAGAGTCGGTAGCGGTTCTAATAGCGTCGGTAACTTACGTGGTATGTGAGCCGGTCGCTCAGAAAGCAATGGCAAATTACTGAGCGTAGTCTTGCCAAGAAATCAACAATCAGCTGAAAGATGCTGATGTTGACAGCGATGTCCCGTAAAAGAATATGCAAATTAAAAAAACAACAGTTTTCATTCTATGTGCATCAGATGTTGAAGCTATCTAAAAGCTGTCTTGTGTCTGAATGAGACCGTGTCCTCGATTCAGCACGTCTACTTCGCATGAAAGTTTCACTTAGGGAAACTCGTGTACCTGTCACCAGTGTTCACTTACTGTCTGGGTCTTGTTATGTATTCCTCTCTGCTATCATCTGTTTCAGCTAAACTGTTGTATAACTGTCTTAACTCTTTAGGTCTCGTCTTTCACTCATAATAAGCCCTATATGAATCCACGACACCAACTGAAGCACTAGATATGAGAACGGCAAGATCAAATTATAAACACAGTCAACGAACACCAGATCATATCTTCAACTTAACCATCACACACAGTGACAGTAACACTACACCAAAAAAAGTCGACGAACACCAGATCATTTCATCTTCGACTTAACCATCAGACACAATGACAGTAACACCACACCATAAACACAGTGCACATCCAACTGCAAGAACCAGCATGATGACTCACCACCGTAAACTTCGATCTCACAAAAGTGCAAGGCGTTACTCTTGCGTGGATAATCTGTGGTCCCCATAATCTGTAACCTCGCAACGGGTTCTGAGGAGATCAGGGTGACTTCATACACAGGCTGTGGTACTCTGTAGGTATCCATGTGTCTTTTAATTAGGGCACCCCTGCTGTCGAAAGTGTCCAGTGTAAATCCGTGGAGTTCATTTGTACCTGAAATTAAGGTCAATAAATAAGTAAATAAGTTTGGATATTTCCACCATAAATTGTAAACCCGCAGACGCGTTCAAAACACAGCTGCGGGAGATTTGGCAGCAGACTACCTTGCATCGGTCTTGTATGAAATGGTATGGGTGCCGGTCGTTCAAAAAGCGATGGCAAACTACTGAACGTATTAATCACGAATAGCCAAACAATGCTAGCGTTGGCTACGTCCTGTAAAGCATATGCAACTAACTAAATGTTTCACAATCTAATTGATTATTACAATGGAAAGTCGCCGCAAAGAACTTAGTCTGAATTACAGAAAAACAAATGTAATGGTTATTACAAATAAAACGTATTAGCATTTACTAGAGCAGTATCGGCGGGAACCGGGGTTCTCTTCTATCTTCTACTTCTTTGAGGGCTAAACAACACACTTGAACGTATTAGGGAGCTTCGAATGAAAACCTTAATTGTGTGTGTGTGTGTGTGTGTGTGTGTGTGTGTGTGTGTGTGTTTATGTGTGTGTGAGTATATTCTGGAAATGTACAGAACAAATGTATCATTTTTTGATATAGTCACCACTGCATTCAATGCAAGTCCTCCAGTGTCGATAAAGTCTTGGATTCCTGTAGAAAAAAATTAGTTATGTCGGTGGCATGTTTAACCACTCTGGGGTCACTGCTGGGTATGCCTGACCCGGTGGTGAACCCAGTCACAGAAGTCACGCCATTTTGACAATTCCTATTCTATTCATGCACTTGATGAACTGACACTCATACATCGCCATACTGGACCTTCATTCGCCGATGAATTTCTATAAGTTTGACCCCTTCACTGATTACAAAACATGGATAACAGAACTCTGCTCCGCTTTAGAGCATGTAAAATGTAAAAAGTGGGGCGGCCACCTTTAAATTGTCTTTATGACTTCACTATGTTCGTTTGCATTGTGATGACACGTGCTCAACATTATTAACAACAATATTGACAGGTTACAAGACAATGGCATGGTTATTGTATTTTATATCTCCCTTTTAAGGTTTTCATTTGAAGTCTGTGTGGCCCCAAAGGGATTCCTAACTGGTATTTCTGTGTGCTCCTACACAAGTGGCTCTGGTTCAAACGTGGCAGAGAGTACAGGTTTACAATCGAAAGGTGTCTATATTCATAGATTGCATACAAAGTGATGGCCACGGGGTCTTCAGTCTTTCTTGTATTTCTTAGCCGCTTGGACAAGGACATCTCTTGGGAAATAATGCGGCGGGCGTGATTCTGCTCACACACTCACCGCGTGCCGACATATCTACACAAATATGGCTCTATTAGAGTCTACTTCATTACGCTAGATTATATTCAATAGGGCTCGGGGTCTCTTTCCGCAGAAGTCGGCTGCCAGAGAGCATCGCACAGAGCACGAACTTCGTAACTCCTACCGACACTCGGGAATCTCCGAGAAAACTACATTCGTGAACCGAACGACGTAGTTCTGACACGAACCAACAACCTTCGGAGTGTTAGGCAGGCAGCTGAACCATTCGGCAACGGAGATCCCCCAGTGACCTTGACCAGACTGCGAGAATATGACGTCATAAACGAAGCAACCATGCGGGAGCGTTGGGTAGAGCCGGTCTAAGGAGCATGATTAATCAACAGAGAAGTGGCATCGTCGACCGCTATACGCTGAGGGAGACATCGAGGAGGGGATCCGCGTAATTATGGACTGAATGGGTCGATACTCAGTAAGAATAACCTGTTGAATAATTATTTCACCATGTTTTATTTCTTATTGTTCTCATTTTAATTCGCATGAGCATTTTAGTCACATGACTCATTAAGCTAATTATTCGATGATCAACACAATCTGCGGCACCAGATTTCTTTGACAGAGCTCTGACAAAAGATTTCAAGAGATCTTCGGGTCGGAACACCCTTGCGCAAGGTGGAATACCCGTTTATCTCTCAGATCATGGTAACTTTAAGCCATACTAGCAGATGGTGGATTGAACATGGGAGCAGTCGACGGATAGTTTCTGGTTATAGTATCACGTTTCATGCCTGTAGACAGGGATCTGTGTATAGAGACAATGGCTGCGGTCACCGACCTGCATGGTGACTTCCAGGAAGGAAAGCAATAGCCAACGACCTTCTTTACATTACTTCGAATATCATGTCTGTACGATAACAACCACACACGTGCACACCTGAGTTGTACAGAACGGCTTTAAGAGGCCTAATTGGCCGATCGAAGTAAAGCGTCCACTTCTGCTGCCGGCCACTGTTGGTGCGGGCACATGATCCCCACTCAAAGTTCTTGTGTGTGTACCCGTCCACGGCGTTCTTGGCATCACTCAGTTTCCAGTAGGTGCTGGACTGGTTCACAAACTGCTTCAGAGCAAGGTTGCGACCTGCAAATTAAGGATATTCTACTTCAAGTTCAGGGACATTCAAGTTTAGGGACATTCCAGTTCAAGTTCAGGGACTTTCTAGTTTAAGTTTAGAGACACTCACTTTCCGAGGCATTCACATTCAGATACTTTCACGTTCAGATACATTCATTTTCAGAAACATTCACGTTCAGAAACATTCACGTTCAGAGACATTCACGTTCAGAGACAATCAAGTTCAGAGACAGTCACGTTCAGAGACATTCACGTACGACACATTTAAGTTCAGAGATATTCAAGTTCAGGAACATACAAATTCAAGTTTACAACAGGTCATTCACGCTCAGTGACATTCCAGTTCCAAGACTTCAAATTCAATTTCAGAGACATTCATGTTCAGAGAGACATTCAAGATAGAGACATTCAAGTTCAATTTCAGAGACTGTCAAGGTCACAAAAATGCATGTTCCGAGACACTCAGGTTTAGAGACATTTAGGAAAATTCAAGTTCACTTTTACAGGACATTCAAGTTCAAGGACATTCCAGTTTATATTTAGAAATATTCAAGTTCAGGAACATCCCAGTTCATATTTTTTTTTAAATATTCGCGTTCATGGACATTCAAGTTCAAGTTCAAGGATATTCATGTTCAAAGGTTTAGGGACATTCGATTTCAAGGGCATCTTAATCACATGTCACACAACTCGCTGTCACTATAGGACAGACAGAAGTGTGCTTGCAACTGCCGTGGTTTATGTGTGCCGTCTGTTACAGGAATACCTAGGAGAGTGTTGGCATATCTCGTGGTTTATGTGTGCCCGCCTGTTACAGGAGGACTTGGGAGAATGTTGGCATCTCTCGTGGTTTATATTTGTTACAGGAAGACTTGGCAGAGTGTTGACGTCTTTCGGGGTTTATGTGTACTCGTCTATTTCAGGAAAACTTGAGAGAGTGTTGGCATCTCTCCTGAATTATGTGTGCCCATCTGTTACAGAAAGACCTAGGAGAGTGTTTGCGTCTCTCGTGGTTTTTGTGTGCCTGTCTGTTACAGGAAAACTTGGGAGAGTGTTGGCATCTCTCGTGAATTATGTGTACCAGTCTGTTACAGGAAGACCTAGGAGAGTGTTGGCGTCCCCCGTAGTTTATGTATGCCCGTCTGTTACATGAAGACTTGGGAGAGTGTTGACGTCTTTCGTTGTTTATATGTGTTACAGGAAAATTTGGGAGAGTGTTGGCTACTTCTCGTGGTTTATGTGTGCTCATCTATTACAGGAAAACTTGGAAGTGTTGGCATCTCTCGTGAATTATGTGTGCCAGTCTGTTACAGGAAGACTTGGGAGAGTGTTGGTGTCTCTCGTGAATTATGTGTGCCCGTTTTTACAGGAAGACTTGGAAGAGTGTTGACGTCTCTCGTTGTTTATATGTGTTACAGGAAAATTTGGGAGAGTGTTGGCTACTTCTCGTGGTTTATGTGTGCTCATCTATTACAGGAAAACTTGGAAGTGTTGGCATCTCTCGTGAATTATGTGTGCCAGTCTGTTACAGGAAGACCTAGGAGAGTGTTGGCGTCTCTCGTGGTTTATGTGTGTTACTGGAAGATTTGGGAGAGTGTTGACGTCTCTCGTGGTTTATGTGTGCCCGTCTATTACAGGAACGGCTCCAGGTAAGGATGGGATTCCAATAGAGGTTATCAGGAGTGGGCAAGACACACTCACTCTACAGATCCACCAGCTAATAGAGCTATGCTGGCGAGAGGAACAAGTCCCACAGGATTTCAAAGATTCAAGCATCATAACGCTGTACAAGAACAAGGGCGATCGGAGCGACTACAACAACTATAGGGGTATCTCACTTCTGTGTATTGTTGGAAAAGTATAGCCAGAGTAGTTCTGCGCAGACTTCAAGTCCTAGGAGATCAAGTCTACCCCGAATCATAGAGTGGCTTTCGACAGAACCGGTCTACCATTGATATGATATTCTCATTGCGACAAATGCAAGAAAAATGCAGTGAACAGAATCAACCATTGTTTATTGCCTTCATCGACCTCACAAAGGCATTTGATTTGGTCTGTCGTAAGGGTCTGTTCAAGGCACTAAAGAAGATTGGCTGCCCACCAACTCTTCTGTCCATTGTGGAATCATTCCACACAGGCATGAAGGATATAATCAAGTTTGACGGTGCAACTTCCGAAGAGTTTGAAATCAAGAGTGGAGTTAAGCAAGGTTGTGTACTAGCTCCCACCCTCTTTGGAATATAGTTTTCACTTCTACTGAAATATGCCTTTCGTTATCAGGATGGTGGTATATACATTCACTCACGCTTAGATTGCGGCCTCTACAATGCTCAGAGATTGAAGGCCAAGACCAAAATTAGGAGGGTACTGATCAGAGAGTTGCTTTTTGCAGATGATGCTGCAGTTACGACCCACTCTGAGGAAGAATTGCAATGTCTACTATCTGCATTCTCCAAAGCTTTTTCTGAATGTGGTTTAACAATTAGCAAACAGAAGACACAGATTATGTCACTAGGTGCACATGGAGTACCATCAATCTTTATTGACGACGCCGAACTAGATATGGTAGACCATTTTACATATCTAGGATCAGTGGTAATTAGCAAATTATCCCTAGATCAGGAAATCAACATCCGGATTGGTAACGCAGCAACAACAATGAAGAGGTTAAGAAAAAGAGTCTGGGAGAACAGGAAGCTTACTGCCAAAACAAAAGTCCTTGTCTATCAAGCCTGTGTCCTTAGTACTCTTCTTTATGGCAGTGAAACCTGGACAACTTACTCACACCAAGAGAAATGTTTAAACAGCTTTCATATGCGGTGTCTGCGAAGAATTCTTGGTATTAAGTGGCAAGACAAAATCACCTTACAGCGCGAATTGGCCTTATCAGCCACATTCGCTACCGCCATAGGTAAAAGTTATTATGCCTTTTTAAAGCACAAACTATCGTCTGTCAAGTCGGCAAGGTGCCAATAACCTATTACAGGAAGACTTTGGAGAAGCAAAGAATAATGGTACTGTAACCTATCCTGGATATCGACAGACACGGCAAAGGAGGGCTGGCCAAGGATTTGGTTACCCCCATCACGTAGAAAACTTAAGCTGGAAAATGAGTTGAGTCTGGATTATCATCTTAGGAATCATATCTCTGTTGCTTCCAAGTTCCTGATTTGTTCACTTACATTTCAAGATGTACAACCTTACAGAAAAAATTGGTTCCATATTGCATGTCAACACTCTATGTCTTACATTCAATGAAAGTTACTTATTGCATAAGAAACGGCTCTTTCGCCTAAATGTAGCTTATGCTTACACTTTTCTGTTCTTAATCTCTATTGTGCATTTTCCATCTAACGTTATAATTGCCCGTTGTTTTATTCGCACATCCTTTACAGGACATCGTTGTCAGCATCAACATCTTTCAGCTGATTGTTGATTTCTTGGCAATATTACGCTCAGTAGTTTGCCATTGCTTGTTGAGCGACCGGCTCACATACCCCATAAGTTACCGACGCGGAGAGAACCGCTACCAATTCTCGCGCACATCACGTTACTTACGAGAGTATACGGGATTACGGAGAAAACCATGTAACTCCTAGACCAGGAAGACCGG
The DNA here is from genome assembly GCA_963921405.1 of Cepaea hortensis. Taxonomy (NCBI): domain Eukaryota; kingdom Metazoa; phylum Mollusca; class Gastropoda; order Stylommatophora; family Helicidae; genus Cepaea; species Cepaea hortensis. Next base: position 325,667,694 of record OY992876.1, on the reverse strand, counting down.
CATAATTGCCCGTAGGTATTTAAAATTATCCACTTGGTTGAGAATTTTCCTTCTATATCCATTTCACATTTTGTTGTAACTTTGTATTTCTTTGAAAGATTGTGTTTGTTTGTTTGTTTGTTTTTTTGTGTTTTTTTTTTTTCAAGGAGAGTCATTTTCACAGATGAACAATTAGAAACGACGGAAAGAATGACTATTCCAGCAAACACATCTGCCAGCGTACTGTTTGCGTGAAGAGAAGGACAACAATGGTGTGAAAGGTCACTACTGTGGAGATTATGGACACAACTAGAGAGACTCCAGCGAACCAAGAGGTGGGGAAATTGCTATGGCCATGGATAGGACACACTTTGAGAAAACCCGAAAGTAGTAAAACTAGACAGTCCGTTTACTGGTGTCTACAGCGTAAATAGAATAACCCGAGACATAACTGGGATTCGTGCACATGACCGTCAGTTCAGCGGCCTATCGCACCAGCCACTGTGTTACCACTGCTCTCAGTGTGTATTATTCATTGTCTGTGTATATATATTTGCGTGGAGTAGGAAATCAAGATTGATTATGTAAGCAGAAACAGTTGTATAATGCAAGGTGACTCGCCACGAGTAGTCATTCTGACACTGGACCTCCCTATGTGGACAGCTCTTGCCCATGGTTCTTATGGATGTGAAATGGAATGATGACCTCGCGTGGAGATTGTGTTACACATGTACGAGAAAGCAAATTATTTGCAAGTGCCGAAATAAAGTCTACAGACTACTCGTCAACTACATGGTTGGATCAGCATGGCGTGTGGGGATGCTTGTCTAAATTGACCTGAAGCCAGACCGTGTGATTGTCGTCAATCCAATTTCTTCTCGGGCGTCCTCTTGCTCTCATATCAGACCTTCTCTGATGTAACGTCACTGCTGGTAGTTGATGGTCTTGCATTCTAACAACATTTTAAGTTATACTTTACAGGATACATCGTAGTCAACTCCAGCATATTTTTGGCTGTTTGCAATTTCTTGGCAAGTTTACGTTCATCAGTTTGCATTGTTTTCTGAACGATCAGCACTCATATCATTGTATGACAAGCAACACAAGGTTCTCTTCTTTTTAATCTCCCAATAGCTACTCAGAACACTACATGTGGTCTTGCCATTTGCGTTGGTAGCCCCTTGGCCTCAGCGCCAACTATAGATGGCCGAACCATTTTATCTTCTGCTTGTCAATATGTGTGGCCCACAGTGTGGGGTCCACTGTCTCATCACCTCGTCGTCATCAATATATGGCCCACAGTGTGGGTTCCACGTCTCATCACCTCGTCGTCATCAATATATGGCCCACAGTGTGGGTTCCACGTCTCATCACCTCGTCGTCATCATCAAAACAACAATAACAAGAAGAAGAAGAAGAAGAAGAAGAAGAAGAAGAAGAAGAAGAAGAAGAAGAAGAAGAAGAAGAAGAAGAAGAAGAAGAAGAAGAAGAAGAAGAAGAAGAAGAACAACAACAACAACAACAACAACAACAACAACAACAACAACAACAACAACAACAACAACAACAAAAAACAACAACAACAACAACAATCAGTTGAGTAAACTGCCTGCACGAGAAACATGAAAAAGACGAACCTCCGCTGATGTAAACAGAACAAATAGTTGGCGCGACTCGTCCGTTGATGACCAAATCCTTCATCATGAAGCCTTTCTCACACACCACATCCACCACAAACGAGTTGACCACGTGACGTTTCTCCCCTTCGCAAGGGTAGTATGTGTTGTAGGCCAGAGTAAACAAGAGGAGTTTACCTGGAGACAGGGAGCGGATCATCAAGTGTGTGATTAGACGGATTCGTATAAGAGGATAATAGGCTAGAGCAGGGGTCACCAAACTACGGCCCGCGACGTCATTTCATCCGGCCCGTAGACGGTACTCGAACTTGTTTGATATAACGCATGGAACACTAGACGTTGTGATACAATTTAAATGTAAATATTATGTTTAGAATAACAGGAGATCTTCATACGCGCGGTGACCTCCTGTCTGCTTTGTGTCTTAAATTTACTATTTTCAATTATAAATTACTGTATCCAGATTTTCTTGTGTATTGTAATGTTTGGTCATTTCGCG